>CM065924.1:18023088-18185588 GCA_033439105.1 Magallana nippona
CTCGTTTGAAGTCATCTTTTTGTAAGTTCTATGGTCGATACAACGACCTTGTCAGCAAATACAATCTTCCACTGGGTCGCATGCTGACTGACACGTTTTTCATACTAATTGATGGACCATAATTAATCATCTAATTGTCTACAGACTTTTCCGTTTTTCTGATTACGACAAGGAGCACACGGCGGGTGTTACCGGTCAGCAGAGGATGTTCACTCCTCCATGGCACCTGACACTACCTATATTTTTTAAGAGGTCCATGTTTACTCTGCTCTTGTTTTGTAACTTTCCTTTGGACTTTTGAATTTGAACACTGTTCGTTATCACCACAGGTCATCGTGTTATACTTATTGGGAGTGCACTTGACTTTAAACAATACAGTGATAATTTGTTGGTCTTATTATATGTACATTGTACTCTTTGAATTTCTAAAATGTCTTTTTATCCCCATAAAACATTAATTATTCTTTGATTTTTTTTTAAATCTTAGCCATTAGGAATAAATCGACTGTTCTTTGTCATATTTTTATTTCATATATATTCATTGTTCCGACTTTAGTATCTATATTTGCTTTAAAACATTCAACTTATTAACATAATGTCATGTTTACGAACACTAAGTTGTGTAATGCTTCTGTTTAAAAAAATGAAATAAGATTTAAATTGATGAAATTGATGATGGTAATAACTTTCTTTTAAACCCTATTTGATACTCTATATCAATATTATACATGTATGTTTATCAAAATGGCTGAAAGAAAACATTTACATTTATACAATGTATACTTACATGTAAAAGAATCAATCAATTAGCAATGAAAAATATTATTTGAGAAATGTATGCCGCGAAACTGTGAATGATAAATGTCAACTCCGATTGGCTAACGCTATTCCGTCTGTCCACTAAACAAGTTAACTTATCAAACACGTTCCTATCACGTGATTTTCTTTCTATAAAACTCTATACAGGATACCCCTATTTCATTTCACACGCTCCTCTCTTCTTGTTCGAACGCATGTTTTCATACAGAATAGTCATATACTTTCAATGCGTCTACGACACACTCTTGCTTTAGTTATTAGTAAGCGGATTGCATATGATTACAATGTAGCTGAAAAATTAAATTGGTCAATCAATGGTTATGAAGATTTAGATAAGTTCTCTCATAAATGACATGTAATACGTACATTACAATTAAAGTAAATTATTCAATTTTAGCGCATTTTAAAAAATGTATCTATAAATATAACACCTTCATAAAAACAATGTATTTTCGATGATATAGTCTGAGCATAGGTTAAATTTGTTTGTCACAATAATATTGTGGACGCTCAAACAAGTTAATCATAAATATAATGAAATACATTTATGTAAACATCTTTCAATTAAAGTCTCATATTCATTTCAAATTATTTAACTGTGAGTTAGTCATGCTATATAGAAAATTACGTCTCAATTCATTGGAGTGTGGTTGTCCTCTCATTGCAGAATTGCATTACAATGTTGATTTTGACAAAGGCGCAACTCGATTGACCATGGCGCACTTATATTTAACAATGATGGATTGTCATGGCTAAACCCCTAGCCATGACAATATATCCTGACTTGCTCTGGTGGCAGTGGGTTGTCATCGTACCAGCGTTCCTCAAGCAGTATCCGTATTGCCTTGCTTAGAGGTTTCCGGATTTACAATTGTCTACAATGCGTTTACTCAAATATATAGATGGCCTGAGTATTACTGTAGTCAAGATCATCAATATGTATTTACGAGCAAAGTTTACTGAGGGTTTGAGTTGTTGTGAAATTCGGATTGAAATGGAGTTTAAAGTCATTATCAAAATTTGTTATAAACACAAAAAGTATTTATAAAATGAATTAATATTGGCATAACATGTGATATCTTTTGACACTTTATGAAATTAGGCTTAAACAAAACAAAACTATAAGCAATACAGAGGAAATTCGGATCAAATTTTTCGTGTTTTGTTATCCACTAAAACATTTTTGGCAGCACTATAATTATAAAAGTTATTTTTCTTTTATAACAATTTCTTTTGTTAGTCAATATAATTTTGCAAAATTTCTTTTAGGTTTTATCACACTTATTCATTAAAATAATCGTAAGGCACAATGCAAAATATTGAAAATGATTGAAACGGTACAATGTTATATATACAAGACACCATATCTCAAAATTTTGATCATTGATCTCATGTAAATTTTATATCTGCAAAATAAGTTTAATAAAAGTAGTTTAAGACGATAGATATTTTAGTGTTTTCCTCATTGAGTTTTCTGTAAATTTAATCAAAAATGGGTAGATATTTGAAAATTGATAGAAGAAAACCGAACAGGAATATATTTAAAGCTGAACACCGCTCGTAAATAAGCACTCTCCGCCATTTTTTTCTCTTCCATCACGCTATCCCTGCAACCCCTACATAAACCGAAGACCTCTGAACAATAAAACCTTTTCACGTTACAAAGAATAGCGAAAAATAATTGTCCTGACGACAATTAAACTATTACAAAAGTGTAGGGTTACTAAGTTTTGTTTGTTATTTAGGATTCAGCCAATGAAATTTCAGTAGTGAGTCTACGTGTTCGAATTGATTCATGGGTTATCAGCAAGGTTTACTTTCTAGCGCACGCTGTCCTGAGCAAGTCGTGTTTTTCGTCATTGACGCCAGGCAGATACAAAGTTTAATTTCACGTCAGCAGTCCGAATTGTTGGGCAGTCTGCACAATATGATGGACAGTCGTTTGTCAGATTTTTCAGCAAAATATTCAACGAATTTCCGCGTCTCAAATTAACAGAATTGAGGACAATTTGAATGAACATGTATGTATTTCATAAAAAAAGGAAACGAGAATCACTATAAGCATAAAGCTCGAGTGCTCACAAAGTTAAAGGAGGCCAGGGAACATTTAAACTGCGGGAGCGACGATGGAGTGGAGTTTGCAAAGAACAGTATCGCTGAAGGTATTGAGATGGTTAAAAATCGTCAGAAAGTAGTTAAGTTGGCAGATTCTTCTCAGCTTGGTTGGAAAAGTAGCGCAAGAGTATCAGGCCAACCCCATATCAGATGATTCGGATGATGCAAAGATGTATAGAGCAAAGATTAGAGCCGAGCGGAAGGTTTTCAACGGGAGAAAACGACAGAGATTCGAACCCTATCAGAAGAAACGGCGACCGTCACTCGCATAGAGACATATGAAAGATCAACGAGCAGTGGAAAACCCGGCAGATATTTAGACTGCGGAGCGAAGGGACATTGGAGTCGGGATTGTACAAAGAAAAATGACAAAGCAAACAATATAAGTGGAAATTTAGATAATTTTTGTCTATTTTAAATTTGGTGCCTTTTAATGATAGTAATATAATTTCTCCAGTTGGTCGTTTAAGATTACGTTACAATGAATGGGAGAAATTTGGGACAGGTAAAACAATATTAGATGTTATACAGTCAGGATATAAAATTCTCACAGGATGAATCTGTGCCATTCAGTCAACTGGCATGTGACTGAAAGGTGACTGAATGGCATAGCTATGCCATTCAGTCACCTTTCCAGACCATTCAGTTATCATTCAGTTCACTGAAAGGCAGAGCTTCATCCTGTGTCCATTCAAAATAAATCCTTCTTTTATTGAGTTAAACAACAATAGATCAGCGAGAGATGAACCAGAATTCGTCACAGGTGAGATAAGGAGTTTGATAGAAAAGGGATGTGTGTCACGGGTAAGGGAAAACCCCACATTTGTAAATCCTTTGACGGTGGCCAAAAATAGAAACGGTAAGTGAAGGTTGGTACTGGATTGCAGGCACGTGAATCCTCATTTGCACAAGTTTAAGTTGAGTAAGAAGATGCTGTCACAGCAAAAGAAATGCTTAAAATGGGAGATTTTATGTTTACTTTTGACTTAAAATCAGCCTATCACCATTTAGAGTGCAATATCAACATGGCGGATCTTCCACGTGCTCTTGTGTAATTGGATGAGCAGGGAACTTAGTAACTATTTATCTTTCTTCCTTTCTACCATGTAAATCATACAGCTTCACTTGATAGTCAAAAAAGTTTTGTTTGAAATGCTGATAAATATGTTTGCGATAATTACCAATTAAAATATGTGATGTGTGAAACATTACTTCAGAACTGTCAATAACAAGCATATACGATTGCTAGGAAATATATATGTATATATACTATAAAACTCTTTAGAAGGTGTAACTACTCTGTAGGTAAATATATTTGTTTTCCATCAGACTGAAATATCACACTACCATTGTTTTAAACATAGCACGTGACTGCCTGATAAATGTCTATGTCCGCACGGTGAGAATTATTATTCGGCAATATGGTCGTCATTGGCTGACGCTTCGCCTATTCATCTCGACATTTCATATTATTTAATACAAAAACCGGATTCAATAAGTTCTTAAAATATTTGGAGTAGTTGTCCTTTTGGAGCAGAACAAAATGGCAGCGTCGAGATTTGCTCAAACCTCAGCAGAGGAAAGGGAGAAAACGTTTAATATCGAATAGCAGCATAAAATTGTGAGTAAACACAGGTGAAGCGAAGATTTTCAAAGAGTATTTGAAAGGTAAGATTGATCATCTTCAAGAGTTTAAATGAGTAAAATTGTACAAGATATTAGGCAACTTGTACATGGATTCCGTAGATCATCCCTTTTTGTGTGAATAAATGTGTCACTTGATAGTCCTTGTGAAAACAAAACACTTATTAACAAACCTAGTAAGTAATACTATTTGGTCGCTTCTATTTCAACAGTTGCAGTTGATTTTTAATTTACCTATAGCAAGCGCACCGGCAAGCGTAGCGAGTTCTACGAATCAGTGTGCAGGAAAAAGAAAGAGCTAAACCTGCATATTTATCAAGAAAAATTGTTTGGCAGCACTTCATCATGCCTTATAGCTCCCGTAGTGCTATGCCAAAAATGGTATATGTATTTCGTAATTTACGGTTCAGTGAGGATTTGAGACATGTTTTGAGTATCGCACAATCTTTGGTGAGAGACATGAGAGCTATTACACACATCCATTGCTTTGTATTCTGTCTATAAACATAAACAAAGCAAAAGAAAATTTCGTGTATGACGTCACAGTAATCTCGCGCTATATTTCCAGCGATGAATGTAGAGGTGGATCAAGCATCTGTATTCAGTGTAATAAGTATTCGCTATTTTGATCTAAACTTCGACCCCTTTGCTGATTAGTTTTTGTTTCAATTCTTTAATGGCTTTT
Source organism: Magallana nippona (assembly GCA_033439105.1). Lineage (NCBI taxonomy): Eukaryota > Metazoa > Mollusca > Bivalvia > Ostreida > Ostreidae > Magallana > Magallana nippona. The sequence continues at coordinate 18,028,352 of CM065924.1, forward strand.
ATAAAATAAAGGGAGGTTACACACAATTCCCATGCTTTCGGTGCCTTATACAAGGGTTAATCCAAAAGTACAATCACACGATGCGCTTCTCACTGGCGCTGTATTGTATAAAAGGATACAATAAAAAATTATCCCAGTCAACATTTTAATTCGAATTGAAAATTTGATTAAATTTCGTTGATTCATTAAAAAGATATGGATCTTTATAACATGGTATATACATGACATCGCCGCGTCATAAAATTTAACCTTTTCTAAGTTTTTTTGTTATTTCAGAGTAACTAACATGGTAAAAAATTTGAAAAAAAACTCCAAACAACACAATAATTTAATAAAGATATGACATAGACTTTTTTTAAATGTTTAAAAAAATTAGGAAACGATACTGTCCATCTCGGTTAACTACGCAGTGCCTTTTTTGTCTCTTGAGCAATGAATAAAAAAGCCGGATATGTGCTGGATGTGTGAATAGTGATACGATACATTTTTAGCTTCGATAGATAGAAATTACTAGAAAATATACTGGAATTAATATATCACCCTGAAAGCGAGAGCGAGTGAACATGGTACCATCAATGGCTCCAATGTTTTATAAAAGCATATGCCATGTTGATATCTAAATTAGATAGTCAGAAGACATATACGTTCTGAGGAAAATTAAAGCTAGGTTCATATGTCATCAGCTATAGTATATATAGGCTACGTCCATGATTTTTTTTAAGAGCCATCGATAAAAGTGATCGCACATTTAACATTCAAATATAATACTCCAGACCATTATATTATCGCAAAAAGATTAATTATTTACTTAATAAAAAAATTAAATAAAATATGTGAATAAAGCATCGTGGCCAATTAGGACTAAATATTGAAGTTCTACCAGAACGCCAAGAATGCAGAAATGACGTCATTAGCGTGCAGCGACAATCCTTACCTCACGCTCTATGAAATATATTGTCTTCAGAAAGAGTTATCAAAATGCATTAAAATTTTCAAATCTGAGTTGATAAAATGTGGATATCTCAAAGAACAAATTTTTGTCACTTTACGCGGAGTTTTTCACTATTTTGTCGCATATGTGACATTACTTTTGGATGAACCCTCGTAGATCGAAGTAAATATCGCATACGGTATGTATATAGTATAGCGGGGATGAATTTAAAAGGATGTGCTCGCCCCAACAGTCACACCGTAAAACATATTAATGTTTCTCATGAGTACACTAAAGCTGAACACCGCTCGTAAATAAGCATTGTCCGCCATATTTCTCTTTCATCACCGCTATCCTATAACCCCTATATAAGCTGCAGACCTCTTAACAGTTCAAAGTATTTTGCTGTAGAGGTCTCCCCTGTGTTGACGTACGTATTGCTTTGCCGTGTTACTCGATCGCGATGAAAATATCAACTTTTACGCACTTTTTTCAAGACAGGAGAATACTAACATTAAATAAACTAGTCAATACATTATTTACAAACAGAATTTGCACATAAAATAATAATTAAATGCATAAAATCAAAGACCACAAATAGAATCCCACGTCGGCCACGAGAGTCAGGTGTGCAATCAGGTGTAACGAAATCGAAGGGTTTATATACCAGGTATCTGTGTGACGGTGCCTATTTACGAGCGGTGTTCAGCTTTTTAAAAATTTTAAACTTTTTTGTAAACCAGAAACCTACATGATTTATGGAGCATGGACACAAATAAGCTTATAATAAGAGCAATATTCTGAATGAATCTTTCAAACAAGATGGCAGTTTTTGCTGATCTCTGTTTTCTCTGTCTGACGGTATCAATCATCATGATTCAAGCTAAACCAAGAATTGTGGATCTTAGCCATAAGCAAAGTGGTGACTCAATTACTTGGCCTGGGAACCCATCTTATAACTTTACGCAACTGCACAGAGGATTTTCTCAGGAGTTAAACGTCTGGTAAGTTAAACACACAAATCATTTTCCTCATGTTCTCTCTTTGTCTAATCATATTAAAATGATACTCGAAAAAAAAATTCTCTCCCACTTTCAGCAAGATTTTTTTATACATCTCTACGTGGCTTTTTTTTTCTACTCTGACCATAGACAACTTATTACACCATCAGACTTGCATTTTCGCTCTATGACATGAACAATTTTACTAGCTTCATTAACGATTTTAAATGCAAAAATGTGAATTCTCACATATTACTCTTTGACAATATCTTACCTATAGTGAAAAATATTCGGAATTTTTATCATCATATTGTTTGCATTAGGATATGGGCTCCTTAACTAGAAATTTTGAAAACAATAATATTTAAAATTGTATTACTGTAAAATAAAAAAAGTACTTACTTTTGATTATTAGTACAGCAAAGCAAATAACTGTTCAACCATTTTTGAATTTGTTACTACGTACAAAGGTATAATAAAAGCGGAACTGTGATTAAACAATACTACATGAAAAAGTTTAATTTATCTTCCACTGATCAACAATTTACTTAACCGTGCTTTGCGATTGCGTAAATATTCGTTGAACATCGATTATCGCAAATTTTGTAAATGATTTCCAAACTTACAAATAAAAAGTACATTATTGTTAAGTTCTCAAAATTTTTATTATTGAAACTGTTGATTTTACTAAATTCACTTTTTTCATAAAAACTTATACTTATCACTATTTTCTAAGAAAGTGCGTGAAGTTATTTGCGTGTTATTAGGGTTAAAATGCAAATTTAAAGTGTTTCCTCTTTGTCATAAGTTCTTTTGTTACCTACATTCAGGACCCAATAAAATCGTCAATCCATGCAAAATTTTGCATATTAAAAAATCGATTACGTCATTTAGTCATAAGTCATAAGTTGTTTTGTTACCTACATTCAGGACCCAATAAAATCGTCAATCCATGCAAAATTTTGCATGTTAAAAGTCGATTACGTAATTTAGTAAAGCGCCTAAGGGGATATTTTAGTTGTGAATTGCATAATGTGTGGTTTTTAAAAACACTCAGAATTTTGGCACAATTACGATTTATTTAGACAAGAAACCGATATGCGTACAGGCAAGGTTCTTTTATATGGATATACGTACAATATATAGAATACCAATCCAAAACCGAAAAGTAGCAAACACTAAAAACTGTTGAATTGTGTTTATTAATGAGTTGCATATAGCTAGGTAAAGCAAAGTTGCATATAAGTAAAACAATATCTGGTTTAAACAAAGGTTTAATATATCAGACCAGGAACTTTGTTTATAACTGAAAATAATTTTATCTTGATTGATACTGACATTCAAATAACAGTTACCAAGAAAATGTATAAATATAAATATTTAGTTAGTAAAGCATTATTAATAAGTAAAATGAAGAAAAAAATTCAGCTCACATACATGCCATTTTTTTAGTTGGTAGAGCATTTTAAACAATTGGAATAGAAAAGTATTGAATTCAATGAAATCTAGCTCAAAGTATGACCTCTTTGATAAAAATAATTGGGCTTCTTTCATATTCGACAACCACCATAAAGGTTAACAATTGCTATTGTTATGCTTATTGGCATACACCTGCAATATACATCATGCTGCTTAATACTGATAATTTTACCACTCGAAAACATTACATTAGATGCAAAGAAGATTAAAAACGTGTTTTGAAGTACACCAGTAGATATGAATTATCAGAAAAGAAAACATTAGTTGCTATTATTTTCTCAGTCGGCAAGCAAATCGTTTTGTGTATTTTAGCTCACCTGAACCGAAGGCTCAAGTGAGCTTTTCTGACCAAGATAACTAAGAATTTTTGAAATTTGTTTGGTATTTTTCAAAAATATTCTTTTAAAAAACAATTCATCCAGGTAGTGTAGATTCAAATCATGGTCCCCAGGGGTAGGGGCACGATGGAGGATCAAGTTTTACACAGGAATATATAGAGAAAATCTTATAAAATCTTCTTTTCAAGAACTATTAGGCCAGAAAAGCTCAAATTTGCGTAGAAGGATCCTCAGTTAGGGTAGATTCACGTTTGTTCAAATCATGCTCGTTTATTCCATAAGGCTTGAAAACAACCACTTCGCGATGCCGGAACACATGGGTACTCACATTGACGCACCCGTTCACACAGTACAAGGAATGTGGAAAACTGATCAAATCCCAATCGAAAAACTGTATGGACCAGGAGTTATCATAAATGTAAAAACAAAGGCCAAAACCAATCCGGATTACAGGTAACAAAAACCATTTTGATTTAAAATACAAAAGCAAGCAAAAACATATTCTAAAAATCAATTACAGTAAAACACGGTTATAGCGAACACGCTTATAATGAATTGACGCTTATGATGATTTTCATTCCCCGTGACTATATAACATATTGTAAACTTGACGGATATAACGAATTACGCTTATAACGAAGCAAAATCGCCCGTCCCTGGTACTTTGTTATAAGTGTGTTTTACTATATTCATAATGTAAGAAACATACTTAATTGAATTCTGTTTTCATGTTAAATGCGAATTTTTTTCATATTTTTAATTCATGATTTCGAAACATTCGTTTAGAGTAACTGTCGAGGACCTACTATTGTGGGAAGAGAAATACGGAGAAATGCCTCGATATGCAGTAGTCATCATGAATTCCGGTTGGTCGGACAAGTACCCAAATAAAACCCTTGTGTTTGGAAGCTCCCAACTCACAAATACATCCTCGTTTCATTTCCCAAGCTGGCACGTGGACGCGATCAACTGGTTGATAAACAAGCGACAAGTCAACGTTGTAGGCGTGGACACGCCCTCCACAGACTACGCACTGGCAGCCTTGGACGGCCAAATCCCATGTCACATAACTCTGGGGAGGAACAGTGTCGTTGGAATTGAATACGTAGCCAATCTGGATCAAGTCCCGCCAAACGGAAGTACGATTTACGTACCTGTCATAAAGCTGTTTGACGGAAGTGGAGGACCTGCTCGCGTTTTTGCGACATACGATGACGAACCAAACAAAACAAACGCCGCTGCTATCCAAACCAGCTTCTCGCGCTTTGCCTTCTTATTCTTAATGATTCTTATGTGTGAAATTGAAGTTTAGTCAATATTTTCATGATAACAATCCATTTGTTTCATTCTCAATCACTAGAATTTAATTTGATTTAATTTGGCGTCATGTCTTCTTTGTCTATAGTATATACAGCATATTTGCAATGTGTAAGCGTAGAAAAATATAGAAAAAAAGTTATTTAACAAAATATTATATTGACTATAAATGTACCATTTCCTTGCTTATTTGTACGTGATGTCTGCAGCTAAATCATATGTGTTTTAAATCAAATGTATAGATTAACTTTAAGGAAATGGGTTTTAGATGAAACAAATATTCATTTTTCAATGCTTCTGGTTGTTATTGATCAGTAATGTATAGAAAAATTAGATATATGTACTTAACCAAATTTGTGATTCATTATTTCCGTTTTTCTTAGCGGTATATACTCGGTATCAAGTTTTTTTGTGTATACTGGTATAACTAATAATATATGCTCTATATTAGGACAATAAGCTGAAATATATATTAAAAAGTATTACCAAAAATATATACGTATATAACCAGAAATATATGCAACAAAAAGCAATTGATGTTCTTAAAGTATTTGTTGTCAGACTGACAAGCAAATGTCATATTGTTATTAACTTGGTATGAGGGAAACATTTCATTTGTTGGATCTGATTACATAAATGAAGTCCAATGGTAACATTTCCGTCTGGAGGTCCCACTCTTTCAACAAATGCTTTGTTATACACTTCCCTACATATGAAGTATAATTTCAAGTGGTAACCAGCCATTCGTGTTGCATAGATCTTAGGCCATTTCTCTTCCAACGGAATCGGGCGAATATTAATAAACCTCAACTTAGCCGTCTACCATTTTTTAAAGTTGGACAGGCACTTTGATATTTCAGCATCGACTTTGTTGCGCTGGTTGAATTAACTTTCGTGCTGTTGGACTTTTTGTTAGTTAAGATAATAACTACGATGAAGAACATTCTGTAAGATATAACAATATACAGTTACAAATGGTGTCCAAGTCCAATGTTGCTGCAGCTAGGTCCAAAAAATCATATGTTGCCTAATTTATAAACTAATAATACGTTTGTTTTCCCTCGGACTGAAATGTCACACTTTCATTGGTTTAAACATGGCACGTGACTTCCTCATATATCTCAATGTAGGTTCGGTGAGAATTAATATTAATCAAGATGGCTGCCTTTTATTTTTTTTTCTTTTATATTTTGAGGTATTGCAAAAGGAGAAAGTGTTTGGAGAAATGTCTCAAAACACTAAAGTTATGGTGAAATCCAGTAAGTTACACGATTTCCGCCCTTGTTTTGAACATCTCCAACTCGACAATATTATGTTTTACAGTGTGACAGTTCGGACGAGCGACCTAGATTTTAAAGGAGTCTATCAACATAGACTCCTTTAAAATCGTAAACACAATTCAACCTACCCCGAATTAACCAACAATAACCCTTTCCCTAATGTAAAAATAAATTGGAGATGAAATAGTTTGGCATTTTTACTTTCAATTTTCTAATATTTTTAATAGAGGCAATTTGACGTTATCCATAAATAGTATTTGTTTGAGAGTTATTTTTCTTCCGTTATTTGTTTCTTTTTTCCTTCTTTCAGAAATGTCATTTCTCCAATATCTTGCAATTTTAATTTTTTTTTTTGGTATGCTAAATATACGTTTAAGAAATATCCCTTGTTTAGATGTGTGACATCCGCCCTTACTTTAAAATCTGATCTTACATCTTTTATATATATATTTCTTTTTTTATTTTTTGTTTTTTGTTTTTTTTTTTTTTTTTTTTTGGGGGGGGGGGGGTATTGTTTACCTTTTCCTCTTTTTTTATGACAATATCATGTATTAGTCAATCTGATAAAAATAAGATTGGTCGATCCACCCTTCTAAACGACACCTATGTTATACGCTTTGATTGATTTTAAACCAAAGCGTGGAATTCGAACATGACTGTCATTCTCTTATACCAACCAAAAAGAAATAAGAAAATCTTTTTATCAGCCGAGGGAAAACTGTTTACACTAAAATATTGAGGTCACGAAGAAATTCCAAATGTTTATCCAACTGTACATTCTTAAGGTCGGTCGCGGGTTTAAAATTTTGAGTCCTCTACGCAGGGTATTGCGCATTACTGGCGTAAAACGCAAATACCGAGTAATATGTTAAAATTTACAGGTTATCATGTAATGTTTTTATTTTAAAAAATTTACTTCTCATAAAATTATTTTTAGAGAAATGAATCCTTAGAATAATGTTTAGAAGTATTTTAATCAGGTCGCCGCTTCTTCAAAATCGACGTTATCTACGTCGGAATCAAAGTCTTACGATGACGTCAGTTGAGACTTTGATCAACAATTGGCAAAAATAAACGTCGTGCATTGTTTATTGCAGCGTCAATAATTAAAATTGAAAATATAATTTGCAAAATAATATCGATTGAGTCACAGTGGAAAGGTATTTTTTATCTATTACAAATAAAATTAGATTTGATTATTAAACATCATTTTATAATATACAGTTCTATATGTAAAAATGCTAACACCAAATTATGAGGGCGGATAGCATAAAAACTATCAGGTCAATTTCGTTTTAATTTGGCAAAAGTTTATTCATACGTTAGCCTTCTATCGCTGAAAATTAAAAGAAAATCGTATTTTTGTTATTTTTTACATATTAAATTGAATATGATAACCCCATTTTTTCTATATAATCCTATATAAAATGTCGGGGATAATTCGGACATACGACCAAAATTTGAGCGCGGTAAACAAATAAACTATCCGATCAATTTATTTTATATTTTGCACATAGTTTACTCATAAGTTGACCTTTCACTGAAAAAAATAAAGGAAATCGCATGTTTGAAACATTCTCCCCCGAGAATCCTTAAGCGTGTTTGTTATGACTTCATACAAAAACTTTCTTATGGGTTGCTTACGTTTAGATCTGTCGACATAATGCAAAGGAAAGAAAACATGAAATAGGTCTCTTGAACCTGACTGTTCAACAAGCAAAAAATCTACTATAAATTGTAGATTCCCCCTTCACCGTCTACGGACGCATATCCTGATTCCTGATGATTTTTCCAATGTGTTATTTTTTTCTTTTTCGTCTTTAATAGTCTGATATTTCGTTATTGAAAATGAAAAAGGTTGGAAATTTCTCCTTAATTTTGATCGTACCTTCATTGGGTTGATTAACAAGGTTGGCGGTTAGAATGTTTAAATTTTCAACATCAAAGTACTGAGACAAAATGTTCAAATTTATGCAAAGTGCTAAAATAAAATATAAATGAAACGAAAATGTCCCAGAAAGAAATATTTTTTCATTCATATTATTCAATTGTTCTATGTAAAAAGAGGGGCCTGTCAAATTAGAAAGCCTCGATGTTTGCATCGCAGTTCGCATTTCCTCGAATTTTCTTAAATTTTGAAGATGTTTTGATTATTTTTCTATGCTTCCAATAATAAAATATTTCTGAATTTTACATATTTTTAAGACTATACATAAAGATATAAACTGGCAGAAAATCTAATATATTGACTATTTAATAAGAGAGAAAATCTGATTTAGTGATTTTTTCACACAAATCTATGAATAGAATGAGCGCTTGAGAAAGCTTAAAAAAAGTAATTTGATAGGCAAATCATGTTTTAAAAACATATTCTAAACCCTAGTATATTATTATTAGTTCAAATTAGTTTTTAAAAATCCATCATTAATGTTATTGTTTGAAAAATGATAAATAAACTAATGAATCTATAGCAATTCTGAATTGAAAAAAATGTGATATTTTCCCACAGCAATGTTCCACCAAAAATATAGTCCTTGTTAGAGTCTAAACTTTGATTATTATTTCTATGCCAAGTTGTATAATAGTAAAAAAGATAGAAAATATGATATTTCAATTTTCTTTCATCTTCATTTAATGAACATTTAATCAAATTTACTTTTGACAAGTCGAAAACCAAAAATGACTCCTTCCTTAAATTCAATTCAATTGCTCGTAACAGATGTATGTGTGAATGTTTTAAAATATGGCCAAAAAAAAACGACGGTTAAAAGGTTTGTGATTGACATTATCCGACATTTAGTGCTGAAATTTAAAAAAAAAAAGTTTAATAAAACTGGGCCCTCCAAAAATCTTTGTTTTAAGGTATCCAACTACAAATGTTGTTGTATCAAGAATTTCTTGGGAAGTATATCATTGAAATCTGTAGACAAAACATAAAAAAAAAAATACAAAGAAAAAGGGGGATGGTCAATTTCCATTCCTCTAAGTTATGGCCCATTTAATTTGACCTTTTTGCAACTAAAATGTAATTTCATCCCGATTAATAGTTGTTGCCCGTTCAAATATTGTTGTCAATTATGCGCAATGATTTGACTGAATAGAGAGACTACGAAAAAAAATTCGTATGAAGCTGCATAAATTTTTTCGTGACCTGTTTGCACTTAAAATAGACAATTTCTTTAATTGTTGCAACTGCATTTGAAATAAAAACTTTTTGAATATCAAAAATTTTATAAGATTAATCCAGTTTGCTTAGATATGTATTCAGGGTTTTTTTTTACATAATAAAATATTGGGGTCAGTGATGTCAAATTTTAGAAAGTCCGTAGACAATAAGGTGATTAATTATGGTTTAACAATTAGTATAAAAAAAACATCAGTCAACATGCGACCCAGTGGAAGATTGTATTTGCTGACAAGGTCGTTGTATCGACCATAGAACTTACAAAAAGATGACTTCAAACGACACTGTTGATAGTCCTGTTTTATCAACTTATTTGTCAGTAGCTTGCCTCGCCTTAGAAACTGTTCACACGAAGAGCATGCCATTGGTATCGAATTAACTGAGAGACAAATACACCATATGCAGGTGATGAAGGTATATTGCTACATAAGTAAGGAAAGTTGACTATAGAAAAAATGAAGTCATCACGTTTATCATATAGTTTTGTTGTTAGGTTATCATCAATGTCCATTTCTAGTAAACTATCCAAATATGAAACAGATGACGCAGACTCTGTGGTGTCTTTTATTTCAAGTTCACTGGGATATATCGAATCGACGTAAGTATGGAAGTAACAATTGTTAATTGATAATACGTCGTATATATACTTGCATGTTGAGTTAAAGGCCACAGCGAGTGATTTATTTTTTTCAATGGCAAGTTTTGGGATAAATTCTGCTTCATATTAATACACAAATAGGTCTGCTAACAATGGGGCACAATTGGTAACCATGGGAATTCCAACAGATTGTTGGAAGACTTGATTTCCAAAAACTACATAGACGTTGTCTATCAGAAACTCAAGCCTCTTTTTAATGTCAACTTCAGAGTACTTGTGTGCACAATCCGAATGGCTTTTATAAAATAGTTTTGCAAATGACCGATGACAAGGTAAGACAATTTATTTGATCCATTTTTATTAAAAAAGCAGTTATCAATGATGTTAAAAAGACGGGACTTTATTTTTTCGTAGGGGATGGTTGTATAAAGTGTAGAAAAGTCGTAAGTTTTGATGCTATTGATTTTGGTAAAATTTTGGGATTTCAGGTTTTCTAAAACACATGATGAATCTCTGCCATTCAGTCAACTGAATGTTCACTGAACAGTCTGGAAAGGTGACTAAATGGCAGAGCTATGCCATTCAGCCACCTTTCAGTTACCTTTCAGTTACATTTCAGTTGACTAAATGGCAGAGATTCATCCTGTGAAAGTTCCTTGGAATTCTTAAGTATCCACATCTGATTTACACCGCTTCTTGAATATACTGTTGCACAGTACTCTTGAAGTTTCTCCTTTACTGCTGTTAATATTTTGGTAAGGAGTAAAGAAAGAGGCTTGGTAGAACATTTACTGGAACCCGCTATATATCTTTGTTTGTAAAGATTTTTAAGAATTTTCAAAATCTTCTGATGTATGTTCATACCGTGTGATGTTTGTTTAAATTCTGCTGATGTATGTTCCATTTTCATGTGATGTATTTTCTATAATCTTGTGATGTTTATTCATTATCTTGTGGTGTATATTTTATAATCTTGTGATGTTTGTGTTATATCTTGTAATCTATATTCAATATCTTGTGATGTTTATTCTGTAATTTTGTGATATTCGTTTAATGTCTTGTAATATGTATTATATAATCTCGTGATAAATTATATAATCTTGTGATGCATTTTCTTTATATTATGAAGTTTATTCTATACCTTGTGAAGTATGTTTAACTTTTTAAGATATATATTCTATAATCTTATGATTTATGTTCTTTAATGTTGCGATAGAAGAACGTTTTACACGCCATAGTGGTATACTGAAATGATTTTGTCACACAAATTGTTTGAAAGACCATACTTGGTAATGTATAATTCAAACAAGGTATCGTCAAGGGTTTATTAGAACATTTTTATAAGACCTTGGGCTATTGGTCGGTTTGAACTTATTTTATTTTCACATGATTACAATGGGATTTGGCACAAGTTCTATAACTTATGTAGCCTTCTCCCTACAATATTTGAAAAACATATTTCTCAGATGCAAATATTATGGTGTATATATATATATATATATAAATATATATATATATATATATATATATATATATATATATATATATATATATATATATATATATATATATATAATTCACATACAATTTGCCTGAATAAATAACAGTACACGGACTTCGCAACTAGAGCTTCAATGTTTATTTGTTAAATTGTTACTAAAGACAATGCGTTGTTACCAAAATACCAGTTTGTAGTCGTAGAGAAAGATTGTTCAGGTGACAGAATATTAGTAGCTAGACAAAAAATGCGCGAGTACACATTCAAAACTGTTAAACATATTTAATTTTCGGTTCAACACAAAAAAACCCTATCGAGATCCTGACAGTGGAATGAGTGTATATACTCAATGTTATTTCTCAAACATGTCCTAAAATCTATAACGTAAAACACCTCTTAGCTGGGTTTATTCACAGCCAAAAACACTTCATACGTTGAAGAAATATTTGCTTAGTTTCTATTTATAAGCAGATGATTAAAGTCCTTGGGTAACTAGATATCCATCTGCCATAGAAATGAGATCTCAGTAGAATGTTACTTGCTTGTGGACTGAATGAAACTCAAACAGACAACGGGAAAGCGCCTATTCCTGAGTAGACTTTGACTAATGGCTGTTTAATTTGTTTTTCAGATAGATGTCAATGTCCTTGTGGTAAGGTTTCTAGTAGCACATTTTGAAACATATAATTATATGTATGCAATTAAAATCTTTTGGATTTTTAATGAAAATGTAAACCTATCTCCAAAAGAAAAATAGAAAAATAGGGCGGTGTAGGGTTGTTCTTTTTTTTTTTGTTTTTTTTTTTTTTGCATTTGAAATATTATGGCTGTTGATTTCAATAAGCCATGACCGAATTGCTGACAATTAAATAGACGTCGAATAGCTGTTTGACACAACTACCCTACGTTTAAAGAGGCATGGTCACGCTTTTTTAAATATTTGAATTTATATTTTCATTGTTCATGTATTTATAATGGTGAACCAAAATTTGGGTGTTAGTCGTAGAGTTATAAGCAAGATATAGAGCTCACAATTCTTTGTTTTGTAAACAAGGCTCTTCCCATGGTTTTATTTACATTGGTTTAATATACCCATACAAATTCTTTTTCAAGCTGATTGTTCTATCTGTTGATTCGTTTTGAACATAAATAAACAGTTCTTAGAGTTTGTCACATTCATTTTAGGTCTAAACCTGGAATATTCTTTTCAACCTTCAAAATGTAAACAAAAACATGACATGAGCTTTGTTTACATAACAAAGAATGCGATATATCTGTATCTTGCTTAGAACTCGACGATTGAGACTTAAATTTTGGTTGACTATTAAAATGGCTCACTGAAGCATTGTAAACATTAAAACCGGAATTGTTTTTTTTTTTACCAAAATCGTGATTATGCCCCTTTTAATAGCTCTATCATTCCTATCAATCATTTTAATATCTTACTCAGCTTGTTTTCATTGCTATTTAACAGATGTGGTTGACCTAAAAAGATACCATTGTAGTGAGAATTGTTACATGTATAATTATACAGAGGAGAAAAACGGCATTGAAAAAGAACGGCGTTTTATCTGGAATACTAATTGCTAGTATTTTTCATAATGCAGATAAAGCTACGAAGGCGTATAAGTGCAATTTCACTTTTGGAGAAAAAAAAATTATAAAATAGTTTATACGATTTTGAAAATCGTTTTCACGATTTAGAACTTCATTTGTACGATTAAAAATATCGTGTATTATACTTACAATATATTTAAAATCGTTTGTACGATAATTATCAAATTTTACCAACCTAATGCAAAATGGGGGGGGGGGATAAAAAAAAATATACAGACAAATGCATAAGATGCAATGCAAACAGAAAATGTACAGCAAGCAAGTAATAAATGCACGAAATCTAGGACACCGCATGGAACACTACGTCCATGAGTTTCAGGAGTGCAATCGGGTCTAGCAATATCCCAAGGTTTACTTTCCCGTGTACTGGTGCCTATTTAGGAGTAATAGTCTGTCCCAAGATATTTGTGCCGCATATTTTCTTAAATTATTCGATATTCATAAATACCCCAGGGTTCCAACGATGTTTATTCAATGGTATAAAAAAAATCCCAAGATTTCTCCTTTGATACGCTCCCTCTATCGTATCAGGTTTCAATACACGGTTAAAAATAAAATGTCTACGGGGATTTTGCATTGCATTAAAAATGAAAGTACCCGGATGATAACGCTGAAAAATTGTACGAGGTATTCCGAGTGACTTCCGGATGGGGAAAGATGTCAACATTTCCCATTATAAATGTCCGTAAGAATTTTTTTTTTCGTTCCTGTGAATTTTTACGATTAAAAAATGATTATATATTAATGAGGATATTTTGGATATATTTTAATTTCACTTCTTTCACAGGTCGGTGTAATTTTATTAAAAAATCGTTCAAATGTGCTGCATAATTATCTTAGGACAGACTATAGGTTCAGTTTTGAGGTGCATCACAATACGGGACTAGTTGAACAGTCTCTGTGTGCGTGAAAAAAAAATGATTAACCTATAAAGATGAACGTTCATTGGAGCAAAACGAATGGCACAAGTTTTCGGAGAAGGAATAGCAAAATTTATAGATCGCGGCTTAGTGAACAAGATGGCACGTCATATTAATTTCTGCGTTCTTTTCTTTGCGACGACGGTCACTTTGGTCCAGACTGTACCTAGAATCGTGGATCTGAGCTATAAGCAAGACAGGGATTCCATTACTTGGCCCATTAACCCGTCTTATAACTTTACGATACTTTTCCGAGGATATTCTGAAACTTATAAGTTTTGGTAAGTTTATTGCATGAACACACCACGTATTATCACACGCTCTCTCTCTCTCTCTCTCTCTCTCTCTCTCTTTTTTTTTTTTCTTTCTCTCTCCCTCAATTTCTAGGTCGACAAAAAAAAATACTGTTTCCAACTTGACAGCGCGGAAAACCGTTAATAGCGATACATGAACGTACACAAAGGAAAAACAAACTCTACCCGCACATGTGAAGAGACCTTGGAAGATTTTTTAAATGAGGTTAATTTCAAAGTAATCTTAATATGTGTGCAAAATTAAAGACAAAATTTATATATTATACGCTTATTTAAGCAAGAATCTAAAGGGGTCATGGGCTTTTTCTCATTTTAAGATTTTTTTTTAATTCGAGTTTGTTTGCCTGTCGGGATGTATAGTTCGCAAATTAAAAAAAATATATTAACTTGACCTACATCAATTCATTATGTTCAACTGCAGTCATCGACGGTTGACAGTCATGGTTTTAACAAATTGTTTGTTTTTCAGGTTTTGAAGCCTAAGGCAATATTCATGGGGCAGTTTGGGAACATACATGCATTGTCATATTAATGGTGCGGATCTAAGTAGGGCGGATCATAGAAATTTCGAACTTATTGAATTCAGTTCTTAGAATTACCGAAAATTGGCATTGAGCCCCCCTCCCCAGCAAACCAATTTATATCTCTCACCTCTCCCCCTGGAAATCTTTACTGAGTCCGCGCGTGGTGTTAAATGCAAATAATCTCAGATACAAAAAATAGTAAAATAGTTACAAATATTTAATCTAAATAAGTTAAATTGAAAATTTCATAATTGATTATTAATTATTGATGAAACAGTCATTACATTCATTGGTGAGTGTTTGTCACAATCTATATATGCACATGGTATACAAAGGCTGAATGTAACTTCCCCGGCCAAATATTTACATAGTCATAAATTCCCTGTATGTGACATATTTGACTTCACGGTTCACAAACCTTGATCGATGTCCTAGAAGGATGTATGAACTTCATGTACGCCCGATGTATCCTTGATGTTTCAAAGAATTAGGTCGCCGGCAAAATGTAAACAAAAGAGGTTTATTTCAATTGTGTGCGATGAACCATTTACATTCAATTTGACATGGCCGAGTGTGTCCGAGTTTCCCCTATGCAATTTCTCTCTGTTTACATTTTATTCTTTTCTAGATTTACCTCCATATTGAAATCTAGGAAGCACAATCGTTCAAATCCATAGGTTCTGAGAATTTATTTCTTTTCAATTATTTGAACTGTTTGTTTTCTATCGTTATCATATTTGTCATGAGAATGGACATTTTTTAATGATTTGAATAGGCACATACTTAATTCTAATGGGGTTTTTTCATGTTGGTTCTGATTATTTTTTTTTCACATGCAAATACTATATACAGGGTTATTTTCGCCCCGTGTTATTCTCGCCCTTCTATACTTGGAAACAGTTTCGCTCTCTCTCTCGAGTTCGCCAAGATACAGTTGTGTTTAAAGAGAAATAATTTAAGACATTGGCGTTCGCCCAGTCTTAAATTTGCCCAATGACATCGAGAGCGAAAGAGGCGAAAATAAAACAGGTGCGAATATTTCCCTGTATACAGAAGTAACTATAAGGAAAATAAAATGCATATAATGCGTAATGAGGGCCACACTATGGCCTCGTGGGACGACCAAACTAAAATTAAAACTGATTTGTCCATCGAAGTACTGTATATACAGAGACAGTTGTCAATGGGCCAATCTAAACCGGTATTTTTTCTTTTAATAAACAGATAAGTAATACGGTTATTGCCGGATAATCAACGGATCACGTTCATACTACATTGTAAAGTGCTGAAAAAATCCACGAAATTTGACCCCGCGAATTTGTTTGAAAAAAATAGTTCAAATGTATTTTTAGTCTACCCAAGCGTATTTGTAGATCTTATGTGCCAATATCATAAAATGAAACGTACATTCATTTTTTTAAACGTTTATTAATTTTTTACTACTGGCAATATCTTTGTAGATTTAGAAAGATATACACAATACAAGCTATATTTGAATTTTTCTCCCACGCTCAGGTTGGTCTGTATTTTAGAAAAAACAAACGACTGAGCCGTTAGGTAGCAACATTCCAAGGATCGTGAAATGAATTCAATTGCACAAAATTTAATACAAAACGCTGTCTTGTTGTGTATTGCATGTATCTAAAATTACAGGTTTCAAGAATGATAAGAAAAAATAACCTGATAAATACAAAGTATTTCAAGGTCATAATTTGCATTCTCTATTGCAAAACGCAGACAAGAAATAAAGCAGTTAATCATATTGATTGTATAATGAAGTTTCTATCTTTTTTTTTCGAAGGCTTGAAAACAATCACTTTGCGATGCCTGAACACATGGGCACCCACGTAGACGCACCCGTTCACACAGTAAAAGGAATGTGGAAAACCGATCAAATCCCCATGGAGAACTTGTACGGAGCAGGGGTCATTATAAATGTCAAGTCCAAGGTCGCAAACAATCCGGATTACCGGTAACGTTTACGCATAGAGAAAGTTTTAACGGGGGTGTGTGGCTATCTTCGCTGCTAAGTCATAAAAGTACTGACATTCACATTTTTTACTGATAAACTTAGACATTTACTGACAATGTACTGACATTACTTATAAACTTAGAAAATTAAAAGTACTGACGTTTTTACTGATGGTACTGAAAAACTTAGAAAAGTACTGACAAACTTAGACAGTACTGATAAACTTAGAGAAGTACTGACACTTTTTACTGACGGTACTGAAAAACTTAGAGAAGTACTGAAAAGTACTGATAAGTACTGACACCATTGTTCTTACTCCCGCTAGAGCTTAAAAGGTGTAAAATTGTTTTAAATAATGTATTTTAATTATGATAAAGAATTAAACGATTATTAAACTTTTAATAACATTTTCCTTGTATGAAAATGTCAATTTTCATAAGTGAAGGAGAAATTGAGCCTTGTTTTTTTTTTAAATAATTGGCGGATTTTATAATATTTATGTTGTAAGCATGAGTTTTGATAATTATTTAGAAACGAAAAGTCAGCAAAAAAAATTGACACTCGTGAGCTAAACATCAAAAAAATTGATCACCCATAACAATTAACTAGTTATTAGCATTCAATCTACCCGTATTACCCATGCGCGCGGATTTAGAGGGAGTCGGGGATCTGGACATCCCCACCCCCACCCTTGCACACTCCATGGAAAAATCTAATTTCTTAAATTTGCATAAATATGGCTCAGACCCCCTCCCCCTTCCCGTGAAAATTCTCGTTTGAAATGATTTTGGGGTCCGCATTTTACATAGTAAATTAATGCGCTGTGTTTCCGAACAATTATGATCGTGGTAAGCTTGAAGCACTTGGGATAGAGGCCGGACGTGTTTATCAGTAAATCTCAGTTATTTTGTCTTTATGAAATAATGTAAATCTAGAAATGAACCCTATCCATCTACATTGAAGCTTGAGTAAACTAGATTTTATCTCAACATGCACGCGTACGTGTGAAACAACGAGACGAAAACATGCGATAAATTACTTTCTCCTGACACTACTTGTTCTGAAAACCCCTGTCCGTATGAAAATTCCGTCTTTCCCTGTCATCCCGTGTGCTTTCCCTTCATCCCCTGTGCACCGGCTGTCAGCCACTTTACGCATTCCTTGTACACCCTGCGATCCCCTGTCATATATATTTTAAATTATCAGTTAGTGATACATAACGAAATGGATAGCAAGAAAAGTATTATATTGTTTAGACGGTGCATGTTTTTCCTTGAATTTCATAAAGGGCAATATTATTAAAAACGTGACTAATTCTGAATCAACATTGACACAAATCAAGTTAGACATCTATACCGATAAATCGCTTGTATCCTACATGTATTTAAACAAATGACCGTGTTTTATGATTTGTAAAATCAAAAATAAGTGGAGGACGAGTGCGGGAAATCTACAATGTTCTGTGCCATGTAACCTGCCTGAGTTAAAGCGCATAATAACACAACATGATTAGCATGTGCAGATAATCACACTGATGGAAATTATCACCTATATTTTGACTGTTTTGCCTAGTGTAATGATGCATAGAATAACATAGTCTCAATGAAATGTATGATGATCCTATTTAGCAGGAAGTAGATTAGTTAATATCTAAATCATGTAAATTGCAATTGATGATATTTGCTGTCAGCCATTGTTTTTTCCTGATAAATAATGAGAGAGAGAAAGAGAGAGAGAGAGAGAGAGATAGAGTTGATTTTTTCGGAAGGGGCATTAGTCCGGTTCTTTGACACTTTTAACTTTTATCAGTGTGCATTGTCCAGTTTAATAATGCATATGCATTATTGTAGAGAATTGTCCTCATACATATAAAAGCAATGATACAGTTCATAAATGATTTAATGCATGTATACAAATTCCGGTAACGGGTAACGTAAATACACACATGCATGATTTAAAAACAATGTTTCAGGTTTAAGATTAGAAAAAATATCATACATTTATTGAAATTTGATTTGAAAAATGAAAATTATAAGAGAGCAATTAAGTTTGAATTCATATCACTGTGTCAAATGATGTTCCGAATTTAAAACTCTTCCTTTTCATGTTTGAAATTCTTAGAACTGATAAATCAAAATTTTCAATTTCTGTTTTCTTTACTTGATAGACTGGGGAAAAAGTATTACGGGGTGTTAAAACAACATATTGCATTATTGTTTAGCAATACCGAGCATTCAGATCTTAGGACGAGTGTGTATATACAAGTGCACGTGTGTCTGTCACCTCATTGTTCCCTACCTCGCTACTGTGCACTGCAAATTGTCAAGAAGGGTTGTGAACAGTAGCTATTATATAACAACTAACCAGTGAAAAAAAAAATATCAACATCCTCTCCTTTGAAAACTGTAAATTCAATCAACCAGTTGTTAAACATGTGTTTTCAAGTTCTTTGATCAATTGATCTGGTGTAAAATAAAACATTGATGGATTAAAGATTAATTTGACCGCTCCAAGTTAATCTAAATAATTATAAGTTATGAAAATTAATTAGGATTGCATGTTACCTTTTTGAGAAATCGATTTATGCCTAAACTATTAATTACTTTTAATTCAAAACCATCTCTCTCTCTCTCTCTCTCTCTCTCTCTCTCTCTCTCTCTCTCTCTCTCTCTCTCTCTCAACTCCTACATGTATTGAAAAACTAGTACTACATTTACATGTATGGTGTATATGTTCTTACCAGGGTCGCGGAATGATAAAGAATTGGTTATGAAATTAGGATTGCATGTAACTTATTAGGAAATTAATTCCCTTATAAACTATTTATTTAGTAAATTTAATTCAAAATCAATGCAACCCCCCCCCCTCTCTCTCTCTCTCTCTCTCTCTCTCTCTCTCTCTCTCTCTCTCTCTCTCTCTCTCTCTCTCTCTCCTGTCCAACAAACTGTACCAATGTTGGTATAAAGTTAACACGACTTTGCCATGTCACCATGCAGCTTGTAATAGTTGATTTTTAGCGCGGTAGGTCTTAATTATTTACTACCGATTAGCCTTACTTTGTATTCCGCATCAAATTTTATATAGAAATGAATTTTTTTGCATGTGATTTGATGCATATGGCAAAAAATATTGAATTAAAACATTAAGATGTTTTACGTCTAAATATTGAACATAAAACACGTGGCATTCGCAAATATCCAACTCCAATTCCACCCCCTTCCTATTTGTACAACACAATTCTATGTGTAACAAATAAAGCTTCATATTACACTTTTTTTTAAATTATGACAATTTTTCTAATCATATTTTTTGTTAACATTAAACAAATTAAATATAACAGACCCAGTCAATACTTCAAAATTAATATTAGTCTATATAAACTTTACACTGTATACAGGTAGCTTGATTAATTAATGGTGAAAAATGACATAAAATATAAAAGATCTGGTAAAATTCCATTCAGTAAGAGTAAGAACAATGGGATCAGTACTTATCAGTACTTGTCAGTACTTCTCTACGTTTTTCAGTACCATCAGTAAAAAGTGTCAGTACTTCTCTAAGTTTATCAGTACTGTCCAAGTTTGTCAGTACTTTTGTAAGTTTATCAGTACCGTCAGTAAAAACGTCAGTACCTTTCTAAGTTTATCAGTAATATCAGTACATTGTCAGTAAATGTCTAAGTTTATCAGTAAAAAATGGGAATGTCGGTACTTTTATGACTTAGTAGTGTGTACATTTGAGTATAAAAATGTAAACATTTCTTGAACTTGTTTGTTTCTGTCCAAAACAGACTAAAACTGTTGTCAAAAGATAAAAAAGCAATACATATGAGGTTCTACATGTTGTTTTGTATGCAAATTACGCATACAAGAGCAGAACAGTGCTTTTTTAATCACTTAGAACTGCACAGCTTAAATTAAGCTCAAATTAAAGATGTAAAGATTTAAAATTCTGAAAAAATAAGAAAGGAGTTTATAATGTTTTACCTCTACAACTATTGGTTGAAAAAAAGGTTGATTTTGCAAATCATTGAAGTAACTTGTCTCAAAATATGGTACCCTATTTTTAACAGTAGTCTTTGTCTCAAAAATGGGTACCCTTTTCTTAAAATGGGTCTCAAAAAACACCATTTCGCACGAAATATTTTTATCTGCGTAAATGGGAGTACATTGAAGTTAAATTTTTATGGAAAAATATAGTTATATTTTTTATTTATGACAATTTATTTTTGGACCCTTATCTGACTTCTAAAAGGAATTAAATTTAATTTATACTAAAAGAACTGGGGGAAAACCATATTGAAAATGGTATAGAAATATTTGTCACATTCAACAAAGATTGTTTTGAATTGACATTTAAATTTTTTGGATGAAAATATATTGTCATTAAACCATTTTGTTTATTTGCATATGGTTGTAGGCAAAGCGGAAACCTTCTTTAGATTTGTTACGTGTATGCATGTATGTTGTTTTTACATGAATAACTTCCCTTCTTTCTTTAAGGGTCACAGTTGATGACTTATTGATGTGGGAAGAGAAGTACGGAAAAATGCCACGACGCGCTATCGCCATGATGAATTCCGGTTGGTCAAGTAAGTACCCAAATAAAACACTCGTGTTTGGGACCAACCAACCCTCCAATGTCTCTACGTTTCACTTCCCAAGCTGGCATGAGGACGCAGTCACGTGGTTGATAAACAATCGCCAAATCAATGCTGTTGGAGTAGACACGCCCTCCACAGATTACGGGAGAACTACGACCTACCCATGTCACACGTTACTAGGGAAAAACAGCGTCATTGGGATCGAGAATGTGGCCAATCTGGATAATGTTCCGGAAAGCGGAAGTACGGTTTACATTCCGGTTCTGAACATTGCTGACGGAAGCGGAGGACCTGCGCGCCTCTTTGCAACATATGATGACGAACCGAACAAAAGAAACGCCGCTGCCATGGTTACATGCTCCACGTTTTATTTGTACTTCCTGGCTGCCGTCCTTTTGTGTAATGCTCTGTTACAGTAGTAGTACAACTTTGAAGTGAAAACCTGATATTATGTTTACTTATTAAGTTTATAGCGAATTACAGAATACCGGTAGCGTTTTCAATAGCTTGCTTGATTGCTCAATAGAGTAATCTACAATTTGGTCAGCCTGGTATCACATCAGGTCTGAAACTAGGCCTTGTGGTTACTCAAGTGAAGACTGTTATTTTTCACTCAACCCATTCATATTACACATAGAACGCCTCTAGAACAATAGACCACCAGGCCTGCACTGGATTCTAATGCATCAGTTCTGCTCAGAATAATTTGGAAAATATAAATGTTATTCAAAAAACATTTCCGAAGAAAAAAGGAACACATACAGGTGTAAGTTTAAAAGAATTCTTTTTTTACTGTACATTTTGGTTCCTGGTACAACATACATCACTAATTTAATTTTTCTGCTAAGGCTGCTTAATTACTTCAAACTAAATCAATACCGTCAGACAAAATATAGAGAAAATATAATTTTTCTAAACAAAAAAAATCTCAAAAAGTGCAAATATTTAGTAAAAATAACTCACTTTCTTGAAGTCATGCCTGAGTAATCATACGACCTAGATTTGGACCTGACTTGATACCTGACTGACCAAATTGTATACTAGTACCCTACTAAACAATCAAGCAAGCTATTGAAAACTCTACCGGTATTCTGTAATTTGCTGTAAATGTACGTAGTTCATGGAAATAGACACAGTTAATCTACTGCAGCATATGAAATATCCATTTACCTAGTTCCACTCATTATTGCGTCAATTGAATTATTTACAAGTTCGTTACAATATATTGTTCCATTATTATATGCTTCTTTTTTCCATATCTATGTACACGTATCTTTCTGAAGTACTTTGGCTTTATCAATATTCATAAGCACCAATTTTCGTCGATTTGATGAAAATTATAGTTTCAGAGATTCGTAAATTCGTGGATTTAAATTGTGTAATTAAAAATAGCTAGCACTTCAATGAGCATATGATTTTGTGGATCAACTCAAAAATGAAATCCACGAAATGATATTCACCGAATATTGATGAAACCACAATAGTTCTTCTTGAGTACATTGTATATAATTTTACAAACTTCACAAAGTTCAACTGATTTACAAATACAGTTCTCTAAATTACATAGTTTTTTTTAATGTATTTATGTTGAGTCACTCATTAAAAGTTAGTACGCATTTTGACTTTGTTCATCAAACGCTATACTTTTTAATCATAATTGCATTGATATATTTGCAAATAAATGAAAATGGCGCTCGATAATCAAACATATGTATTTCAAATGTAATTCTAATTTTGTTAGCCTGACAAATTAAGCTTAAATGATTTTGTTGGCTTTTCAGACAGAGTTATTT
The DNA here is from genome assembly GCA_033439105.1 of Magallana nippona. Lineage (NCBI taxonomy): Eukaryota > Metazoa > Mollusca > Bivalvia > Ostreida > Ostreidae > Magallana > Magallana nippona. Next base: position 18,051,721 of record CM065924.1, read on the forward strand.
CTGTTTTACGTTTACTTCAGGCCACCCAATCAAACGTTTCGCTTGAATTTATACCATCCTATTTGTCATTTACTTATAATCACTTCTTTCATATAAAATATCACGTTCTATCTACCTTATGGTTGATAATGCCATATGCGAGGGTGTCTCCGGTAAGAGTGCTCGATGGTCGTGGCACCTTTTAGACATTTTTAATATCCTAAAGAAGAAGAGTCCTAAATAAAAATATAGGAAAATGATAGAATTTTAAAGCCAACTTATTTGGATTTTATCTTTACTTAATATTTGTTTATGGCCAAACAATAGCATATGTCCAAGTTTAAGGCAGATCTGATGGTTAATTTGGTGACCACCCAGTCTCCTTAACTTAAAATACCGTGAAGGATAAATACAACAATGTCAACATGTCATTTTTGTATCCGCTTAAGACAAAATGGTTAAACAATCCATGTAATACTAGTATGTCAAATGGTACACAATTGCCTACATAGTATGTTATCAATTGGTTGAAAAGAATATGAGTGGTTTATTATAACAGATGTTGGATTGAATACGCATCTCGTCAATTTAATTATCCTTGAACATCTTCGTCTAAAATAGCAATGAACATTGTTTTTATAACTTTTAAAAGAGCTGATGGTTTGGAATTTGGAAAGTAAATGAAACCCAAATACTTTTTATGTACCATATCATTGCCAAAAAGCAAAATAATGGAGGAAAAATAATTTATTTTCAAAACAAACATAAAATTTCAGAACGTCGCAGAACTACTTGCAAACAACGGTTTAATATGCCGGTAAAAGTTTTTGGGGTTTTTTTTTCAAGCTGATTGTTCTATCTGTCTTGAACAAAAATAAACAGTTCTTGGCGTTTGTCACATTCATTTTAGGTCTAAACCTGGAATATTCTTTTCAACCTTCAAAATGTGAACAAAAACAAGACCTGAGCTTTTTTACAAAACAAAGAATGTGAGATCTGTATTTCGCTTAGAACTTGACGACTGACACTTTAAATTTGGTTGACTATTAAAATGGCTTACTGAAGAATTGTAAACATTAAAACCGGAAAAATAATTTTTTGACAAAAATCGTGATCATGCCCCTAACTCAGCTTGTTTTCCTTTTTTTGCAGTTTTTTTATTGGCTCACAATATGATACATCTGGTATATAACATTAATAAACATTGTACAATAGAAGGAATTTGGTCACACGCAATACTTGAATTATACAATCAAAAAGCTTGTTTTCATTGCTATTTAATAGATGTGGTTGACCTAAAAAGATATCATTCTAGTGAGAATTGTTACATGTATATACAGAGGAGAAAAACGGCACAGAAGAAGAAAGGCTTTTAATTTGGATTACTAATAGCTAATATTTTTCTCTAATGCAGATAAAGCTACGACGGCGTGTAAGTGCCATTTCACTTTTGGGGAAAAAACATATAAAATAGTTTGTACGAATTTTAAAATCATTTTCACGATTTAGAACTTCATTTGCATGATCAAAAATATCGCTTATTATACTTACAATGTATTTAAAATCGTCTGTACGATAATTATCAAATTTAACCAAACTATTCCAAATTGGGGGGGGGAGGGGTAAAAAACATATACATACCTATGCATAAAATACAATGCAAACAGAAAATGTACATCAAGCAAGTAATGAATGCACGAAATCTAGGACACCACGAGGAATATTACGTTTATGAGTTTCAGGAGTGCAATTGGGTCAACAATATCCCAAGGTTTACTTACCCGTGAAGTGGTGCCTATTTAGGAGTTATAGTCTGTCCCAAGACATTTGTGCCGCATATTTTCTTAAATTATTCGATATTTATAAACACCCCAGGGTTCCAACGATGTTTATTCAATGGTATAAAAAAAATCCCAAGATTTCTCCTTTGATACGCCTACTCTAGCTTATCAGGTTTCAATACACAGTTAAAAATAAAATGTCTACGGGGATTTTGCATTGCGTTAAAAATGAAAGTACCCGGATGATAACGCTGAAAAATTGTGCAAGGTATTCCAAGTGACTTCCGGATGGAGAAAAGTTGTCACCATTTCCCATTATGAATCTCTGTAAGAAATCTTTTTTTCGTTCCTCTGAAATTTTACGAGTGAAAACTGATTTTCTGTCAATGAGGATATCTTGGATATCTTTTAATTGCATTCTTTCACAGGTAGGTGTGTTTTTATTAAAAATCGTTCAAATGTGATGCATAAATATCTTGGGGCAGACTATAGGTTCAGTTTTAAGGTTTTACTGGCCCGTATGTCATACTTTAGGTATCAAGATACAAGTTGAAAACTCCTTGTGTTCGTGAAAAAAAATTGATTTACCGTTAAAGTGGAACGTTAATTGGAGCAAAACGAATGGCACAAGTTTTCAGCGAAGGAATAGCAAAATTTATAGATCGCGGCTTAGTGAACAAGATGGCACGTCATATTAATTTCTGTGTTCTTTTCTTTGCGACGACGGTCACTTTGGTCCAGACTGTACCTAGAATCGTGGATCTGAGCTATATGCAAGACAGGGATACCATTACTTGGCCCACTAACCCATCTTTTAACTTCACGATACTTTTTCGAGGATATTCTGAACTTTTTAAGTTATGGTAAGTTTATTGCATGGACACAGCACATACTACATCTCTCTCTCTCTCTCTATCTCTCTCTCTCTCTCTCTCTCTCAAATTCTAGGTCGACCAAAAAAAAATACTGTTTCTAATTTGGCAGTACGGTATACCGTTAATGCACGCTGCATGCTGCATGCACGTCTACAAAGGAAAAACGCTGCCCGCACATGTGAAGACACCTTGGAAGATGGTTCTTTTAATGGTGTTAATTTTCCAAGTAATCTTAGTATGTGTGCAAAATTAAGGACAAAATTATATATAATTATATATATTATACGCTTATTTAGGCAAGAATCTAAAGGGGTCAGGGGCTTTATCCCCTTTCAAGATTTTTTTTATTCGAGTTTGTTTGCCTGTCGGGATATATAGTTCGCATATTATAATAAAATTATACAAACTTGACCTAATAAATTCATTACGTTCAAATGCAGTCGTCGACGGTTGACAGTCATGGTTTTAACAAGTTGTTTGTTTTTCAGGTTTTGAAGCCTAAGGCAATATTCAGGGTATAGTTTGTAAATATAACAAGCATTGTCATATTAATGGTGCGGATCTAAGTAGGGCGGACCATTGAAATTTTGAACTTTTTGAATTCAGTTCGTAGAATTACCGAAATTCGGCATTGGACACCCCCTCCCCAGGCAAACCAATTTTTATCTCTCACTTCTCCCCCTGGAAATCTTAACTGTGTCCGCGCGTGGTGATAAATGCAAATAATATCAGATACACAAAATAGTCACACAAATATAATGTAAATAAGTTAATTTGAAAATTTACTTCTTTTTTTATAAATTATTGATAAAACAGTCATTAAATTCATTGCTGGGTGTTTGTCACAATTTATATATTTACATGATATACAAAGACTGAAAGTAACTTCCAAATATTTAACGTCCAAATATTTATATAATGATAAATTTCCTGTATGTGACACATTTGATTTCACGGTTCACAAACCTTGATCGATGTCCAAGAAGGATGTATGGGCTTCTTGTAGTTGAACTGTTCGTTTTCTATTGTTATCATATATATTTGTCATAAGAATTGGCATGTATTTAATTATCTGAATAGGCACATACTTTATTTTAATTTTTTTTTTCATTTTTGTTCTGACTATATTTTATTTTTACATTCAATTACTGTAAAAGTATGCGTTTTCTATATTCAAACAATACGCATGGGTAATAAATACGCGGAAACTTTATTTACACTCTAAACATTGGGTTTTTTTTTATCATATGCGCTGTGGTTTTTTACGCGGTTTTCAGCTAACCTTAACTAGTGTAAATTTCCCCACACGTAAATTACCAAGTTTACAATACTGTATACAGGGATATTTTCGCCCGTGTAATTTTCGTCAGTCTACACTTTCAAACAGTTTCATCCGGTACTGAATTTGCCCAGATACAGTTGTGTTTAAAGAGAGATAATTTAAGATGTTGGCGTTCGCCCAGTCTAAAATTCGCCTGATGACACTGAGTGCAAAAGGGGCGAAAATAAAACGGGTGCGAATATTTCACTGTTTACAGAAGTAATTATCTGTACAAGGAAAATAAAATTCTAAAACTAATCTAAACAATCTAAAACAGTAGTTTTTTTCTTTTCATCAACAGATAAGTAATACGTGCCGAAGATTCAACGGATAACGTCCATACTACATTGTAAAGTGCTGAAAAAATCCACGAAATTGACCCCGCGAATTTCTCCGAAAAAATAGTTCATATGTATTTCAGTCAAGATAAAATAAAATAAGCTTATAAATACAAAATATTTTAAATGTAATATGGTCATGATTTGCATTCTCTTTTGCAAAACGCAGACAAGAAATAAAAGCAGTTAATCATGATTGTATAATGAAGTTTCTATCTTCTTTTTTTCAAAGGTTTGAAAACAACCACTTTGCGATGCCTGAACACATGGGTACCCACATAGACGCACCCGTTCACACAGTAAAAGGAATGTGGAAAACCGATCAAATTCCCATGGAGAACTTGTACGGAGCAGGAGTCATAATAAATGTCAAATCCAAGGTCGCAAAGAATCCGGATTACCGGTAACGTTTACTCATTGAGAAAGTTTTAAGGGGATGTGCGGCCATCTTGTTCATTTGAGGATAAAAATGTAAACATTTCTTGAACTTGTTTGTTTCTGTCCAAAACAGACTAAAACTGTTGTCAAAAGATAAAAAAAATCAATAAACATGAGGTTCTACACGTTGTTTTGTATGCAAATTACGCATACAAGAGCAGAACAATGCATTTTTAATCACTTAGAACTTCACAGCTACAGACTTAAATTGAAGATTTAAAATTCGGAAAAATAAGAAAGGAGTTCATAATTAAGTGTCTACCATACACCCATTGGTTGAAAAAAGATTAATGTTTGCACATCATTGTATTAACTTTGTCCCAAAAAGAGTACCCTATTCTTAAGGTGGGTCTCAAAAAACACCATTACGCACGAAATAGTTTTGTCTGTGTCTATGGGAGTACATTGAAGTTATATTTTTATTGAATAATATACGTCTATTTTTTATTTATGACAATTAATTTTTGGACCCTTATCCGACTTTTAAAACGAATCAAATTTAATTTATACTTATAGAACTGGGGGAAAACCATATTGGAACTGGTATAGAAATGATTGTCACATTCAACAAAGATTGTTTTGAATTGACATTTATATTTTTTGGATGAAAATATATCGTCATTAAACCATTTTTTTATTTGCATATGGTTGTTCTCATTAGAGTAGGCAAAGCAGAATCCTTCTTTAGATTTGTTGCATGTATGCAAGTAGATCGTTTTTACATTTATAACTTCCCTTCTTTCTTTAAGGGTCACAGTTGATGACTTATTGATGTGGGAAGAGAAGTACGGAAAAATGCCACGACGCGCTGTCGCCATGATGAATTCCGGTTGGTCAAGCAAGTACCCAAACAAAACACTCGTGTTTGGGACCAACCAACCCTCCAATGTCTCAACGTTTCACTTCCCAAGCTGGCATGAGGACGCGGTCACGTGGTTGATAAACAATCGCCAAATCAACGCTGTTGGAGTAGACACGCCCTCCACAGATTACGGAAGGAGTACGACCTACCCGTGTCACACGTTACTAGGGAAAAACAGCGTCATTGGGATCGAGAATGTGGCCAATCTAGATAATGTTCCAGAAAGCGGAAGTACGGTTTACATTCCGGTTTTGAACATTGCTGACGGAAGCGGAGGACCTGCGCGGCTCTTTGCGACATACGATGACGAACCGAACAAAAAAAATGCCGCTGCCATGGTTACATGCTCCACGATTTATTTGTACTTATTGGCTGCCGTCCTCTTGTGTAATGTTCTGTTACAGTAGTAGTACATTTTTGGAGTGAAAACCTGATATTATGTTTACTTAATTTTACAACGAATTACAGAATAACCTTAGAGTTTCCAATTACTTGCTTGATTGCTCAGTAGAGTTATCTGCAATTTGGTCAGCCAGGTATAACATCAGGTCTGAATCTAGGTCTTGTGGTTACTCAACTGAAGACTGTTATTTTTCACTCAACCCATTCATATTACACAAAGAAAGCCTCTAGAATAATAGACCACCTGGCCAGCACTGTATTCTAATGCATTAGTTCTGCACAGAATAATTTTGAAAAATATTTCATAAATGTTATTCAAAAAACATTTCTGAAGAAAAAAGGAACACTCATATACAGGTGTAAGTTTAAAAAGAAATATTTTTTTCTGTATATTTTGGTTCCTCAATTCCTGGTACAACATGCATCACTAATAGAATTTTTGTGCTAAGGCTGTTTAATTACTTAAAACTAAATCTTTACCGTTAGACAACATATAGAGAAAATATAATTATTCTAAACCAAAAACATCTCTTAAAGTACAAATATTTACTATGTTTATGATGGTTTTTTAAGTTTTTTCTATGTTTATAATGTTTATATTCACTATGTTTACTCTGGTCTTGTTTTGTTTGTTATCAACACAAGTCATTTTTTTCATTACTAAAAATAACTCACTTTTTTGAAGTCATGCCTGAGTTATCACACGACCTAGATTTATACCTGATGTGATACCTGGCTGACTAAATTGTATACCCTACTAAACAATCCAGCAAGCTATTGAAAACTCTACCGGTATTCTATAATTTGCTGTAAATGTATGTAGTTCATGCAATTCGACACATACAATCCAAGTACAATTAATTATGGTTGCTCACTACCCCCTTGAGATAGTTTCTCGAATCAACAGAATTTCACTTGATCATGGAAGATAACAAGATGCAACAAAAAGACGAAAGAATATGCAATTTTGGATTAACAAATTATGATTTTCAAAAATTTAATTCAATATAAATATGAACAAACGCCCATGCGGTTCACAAGACCGATACTTTAACCACTGAACTATGATATGATATTATCCAACCAAATGGATTGATACAAACAATTTAACAAAACATTTAAATCGCCAATTTGTGACGTGGTGTTTTAAAAAGTATACTCAGTAAGTCTTGATGCAGTGTGGAACCTTTATCTACTGCAGCACATGTAACATCCATTTACCTAGCTCCATTCATTATTGCTTCAATTGAATTATTTACAAGTCTGTTTCAATATATTGTTCCATTATAAACTTCTTTTTTCCATATCTACACGTATCGTTATGAAATACTTTGGTTTTATCATGGGCATCAATTTTCGTCGATTTTATAAAATTTATAGTTTCAGAGATACGTAAATTCGTGGATAATGATCCTATCAATACAATGTATAATTCAAAATAGCACTTCAATGAGCATATGATTGTCGTGGATCAACTCAAAAATGAAATCCACGAAATGATATATATTCACAGAATATTGATATACAAACTTCACAAAGTTCAACTGATTTACAAATACAGTTCTCCAAATTACATAGTTTTTTTAATGTATATATTTTGAGTTATTCATTAGAAGTTAGTGCGCATTTTGACTTTATTCATCAAAATAGATATTCATTCGTATGCACATGCCTTCTTATAAAGTTAGTACATATAATTTTTTTATTAAATTTTACATATCACTGAGTTGTAATCTGAAATTGTTACAGGACTTGTACCCAATCATTTTATAAATATCAAAAGCATTGTATCAAAACAATAAAATATCTTCAAACTACCTTCATGTGTGTTTCCATGTTATATCAGAAGTTAAGAGGGTTCGATGGTCGTGGCCGTTTTTAAACTTTATTGATATCCTGTAGAAGAAGAGCTCTATAAATAAAAAAAAAAGGGAAAATACCCAAAATTTAAAGGTAAAATGAATGGATATTTTCTTTACAAAGAGTAATGTATAGCTAAACAAATCATGCTATCTTAAAATTTTAGGCAGATGTTGACCATCAAGCCTCCTTATTCAACATTACATATCACAATGGCATACTATACAATGGCATACATAGTTTTTGTAAATAAACATGATGATTGTTTTTCTTTTTTATTCCATTAAATAAGTGTGGATTCATAAACACGGTAAGTTTTCTTTGGATGACTACTGAACATGCATGTCTGATGGAAAGACAGATAACTTTTACCCTTTCATTCACCCGCCACAGCTTTGATAGCGGGATCCACCATGAGTGGTAAAACTACTCTTGTTTATGAAATGTTAAAACAGATCGAAAATTGGAGCGAGGGTGTACAACACACTGTTTTGGTGCTAGCTATAAAATGATGCAAGTTGCCAAAAGCGAGGAATCTCTTCATTTTTGCGTGACGGCACACCATCGTCGGGTCGATGTGTTCATGTTGACCCAGAATCTATACAGGCCCGGAAGTTTGCCAGAACTATTTCTTTAAATTGTCATTATGTCATTATTCTCTTTCGTAATGTACGCGATTCTAGACAGGTGCTTTCTTTTGGATCTCAAGTATTTCGTTTAGAGTTTAAATATTTCAAGGAGGCTTACCACAAGGCCACATCTAGTTTCTTTGGATATCTAGTTGTGGACATAAGTCCGAGTACTGAGGACAATTATAGATTGCGCACGCGCATCTTACCTAACGAAGATACCATTGTCTATATACCCAAATAAATTCCTTGTCTTTTTTTTATTTTTCACTATTATGTCATAATGAGCCGAACAGTTAAAACGCAAAATAAAGAAAAATTAACCGTTGGTTTTAGATTAATTAAGGTTTAAGGTTCTTCGATCCTCAGCCTCAAAGTATTCTTTTTATCATGAAAATATTATCTATCCTTCAAACTTTATAAATGAAAAGAAATAAAGAGAAATCTAATGATGGTATCCATGAATTTTACGAAGTTATTGCAATTTTGGCCACCATGGATATAATGGAATAAATATACAAGTTGAGATCAATAAGAAAAACAAAACCGGATACACCGTGGAACCACTAGGCCAACCAGTTCGTTGAAAAACCCCATGTAATATTAACGCTAGAAGACTAATTAATTTTGTCTATATAAAAGGCAGATTTATGATACGGATAAAAACATTCCGGATAATCTAGAGTTATCGAACATTGCTGAGGATCGGAGATCGTTATGTATATTTGACGGAGGTGAAAATTGATAAAATCCTAGATTACGTCACCATATTTGACCTTTGACCTGTTGATATGACCTTGAAATTGGTTGGACATAAAGCCTAAGCACTGGTGGTGGTTGTGTCCAAATGTCAGGTATTTACTTTGAAAGGAACACAATTTAAATGATTTAAGGCTAAATTGCACAAAAATCACATGAACACCATCCCAAATGTATGTTTCAAAATTATCAAAATACGTTGTATACCTCAATTTGTTGGGGTTTTTTTGGGGGGGGGGGGGGGGGGCGTTGAGTAATTGATAGGTAAGATTTATATTTTGTTCTTAAGATAATGGATTGAAATGAATTTTTATTTAATATTAAGTCATTATTTTGTGTATCTGAGAAAATATTTCAAATAAATAATTTCAGGAGTGTTTAAAAAATTTCGTACTACCTTAATACTTCTGCATTCATAACGTATTCCTGAATGCAAATGGTTGCCATGACAACCATAAAATCATTTTAATTTCAGAAACAAAATCCTTTAGTCAAATAATTAAAACATTTATCCGAATTACATTCAGTGATGTAGTTAATTTAATTAATAGTTGTGATGTTAAGTGTGTAGATATTGCATGATAAACCATTTAGTAACGTTTTATGACCATGACTTTGAATGACCATTTATTTATACTGATATTTTCTTCCAAAATTGACTTTTCCGAACAGTTTGGTACTGTTTTTGAAAAATATACATCCACAGCATATAACTAGAAAAATATGATTCATTTTTGAGATGGGGCCGATTTATATCCGTAACATAATTGTTCTTAATGTACATTTTTAAAATTGTTTTTATTATTTTTCTGTAATTTATTAAAGTGAAAGGTTACACTTTCATATCGATGTAACAGAGAAACATATTATCGAAAAATTTGGTGACTGTTAATTAAAACAACTGATAATATTTTTTCAAATAGTCTAGACCTACTTTTTATATTCTTCCTTCTTCTCTTAAAAAATGGGTCATATGAAATGGATCAAATGTGTCAAATGAATCATAACTGTAAGATATTTGGTTTGTGTAACAAAACTGTGAATATTATAAAAGTGTGACCAATAAAGGCCTGTGGATCTCTTTTTACCAAAAGTTTAGAATTTTGGGCCCCTGCAGCTAGGGTATAGATTCCGACCCCACCCCCCTCCCTTTTTGAATTGATGTTTACAAGCACCAAGCAGTGATAAAAGTAAGATGAGTCTTGGATTTACATCCAAATGAACCTTAAAATGCAAACATGAGATTCCCTGACAGGTCCATCCACGGGTTATGGAACTCAGAGACCGCCAGGACCTTTGTTGAATTCTGGATCCGCCACGCTTCATTTAAAGAAATTTATATGGACAATCACAATCGTAGATTCAACAAAAGTTATTTTCATCTACAGCCAATCATTGTATCTAACTATAAAACTTTAATTGTTGATCAAGTGTCAGTTTCGAGTGGATAATACTTCCGGAATAATTATCGCCGTAGGAGCGGACCCCGCTTTTATTTCCTACTTTCTTTTGTACCTCTATCATCGGCCGCCCACCTACATACGTTGAACTCTTCACGAATGATCAATTTTTATGCGTTTCATTTCCCAGGAAAGAGATCGATTTCGATGCACATTCTGCAAGAATGTGGCAATTAAGATGATTTAGACATTGCAGCTCGTGAGATTAAAGAAATAAAGTCTCTGAGACAAGTACAAGGCAGGTAAGTTACTTTCACTTTGTCTCAATCTCAGAGGTCAGAGACGTGTTCAATAGAGCGAGTGCTTGCGAGCGCTCGCCAAAATTCCCTAAACCTGCAACACAAATTTTGGCGAGCCCACGCTCTGTTGAACACGCCTCTGATCATCCTGCAGAGATCTAGATACATGTAGTGGTTTATAGGCCGACGCTGGTATTTATTCAGTAGCATTTTCGAACCATGCAATGCATGTACTTATTTCCATTTGAGATTTTTAATCAAGGTTGTATACATTTCACGATATACATGGGCTTGGTTGTTGGATAGTTTTATTACATGTACGAGGGCTGTTTGGAAATTTTTGAGACATTTACTCTTATATATTCCTTTGAGAAAATGAAGACAAACCTTTGAAATATCAAAATGTAAACCAGGATACAGTTTATTAAGGTGAAAATTTTCTAGTCCATAGCATCATTAGATCATTCTTGGTAAGCTGAAAAACTTACCTTTGTCCAGTGAACTGGAGCAACCAAAAACTTATCGCAACGTCATTTTAGCGTGTCTCATTGCTCCTATATAGTCACATTTTAAACATCTTAAAAGCAAACGTAAATCATAAGTTTGTAAAAAGTACTTGATATTTCCCTTTGTTTAAATTTTAGTTAACAATCAGTAAAAAAAAAAAAAATGATAAACTAAATTTAATGATCCCTTTCCATTGTATATAGATTTGTGTAAGCAAGATACCCAACAATTTAATATACTTGTATATTCGCTGCACCGTCTTGACGTTAAAATTCAATATACCGTCATAGTCAGATTTTTATTGCTTGGTAAATATATTTGTACTATCTATGTATTTCAACTTGAATCCCAGTGAAACTTGCAAAAAATGGTAGTCCCAATAAATATCAGAATGAAAATATACACAGTCAAACTTTGTTATCTCGAACTAGATGGGACTGTTTAAAAACTTTGAGATACTTAAAAAACAAGTGGTTGGGACTTGCATATCACTTCGACATATCCCTTGTATTCAAGATATCAGTGTTTAAGATATCGAAGTTCAACTGTGATAAAACTAATTTGATTTCTTTTATCATTAGTTGTAGATAATTGACTACCAACATTTAGTAAGTAGATTGTTTAGATTTTTTTATTGAGTTTATTGTCTGCATCTGGTACCCCAATCACCAACTTGTGTATTTACCGTCGTCAACAAAATATTTAAATATTACTTTGTTCTATTATTTGTTGGGGTTTCTTCAATGTTTATGCCAATTTTCACCAAACTTCATCACTTAGAAAGGGAAATATCTTTGTTGTCTCAATAATTTTCGAACAACTCTCTTATGTTGCTACTGACAACGAAAAAATTCAAAATAGGTAAAATATGTGTTTCTGATTATCATTACTACAATAAAATAACTTCTATTTAAAACCTGTCTTTTTATCTTGTAAGAATAGTATCATGGTACATGTACATGTACATTGGTAATAAGATGGGTGTTATAATGATGCAACACACCTGGGCCCCTAAATGTTTCTAGTTGTGTGCTCTACCAAGTAAACTATTTTGTGCCAGCAATCAAACTGATATAACTGTCACATTTCTTTCCTCTTGAATAATCTTTGCACAACCTCAATGATCAACATCTCAGGTTATTTTGCCTGGCAGGTGTTTATGAACTATCATTTCCAGGGTTGGTTATAACACAAGATGTAAAAAATATAATGATGGACCAGGCCAGGATTTCAACCTGGGCCCCCTGAATCTTTTGTCAGGTGCTCTACCAACTGAGCTATTTTAATGCCGTGTTGGTGATGGAAAAAGGTTTAAATGTCACACATTAAAAAAAAATTATTTATAATATACATAAATTTTTGGCCTGTAATATATAACATTTTAAACACTTCTCAAAGTTCTTTTTTGTGATTGATTTTAATTGCCATACATAGAAACCCAATATTATTTGATCTATTTTGGTTAATACTTTTGTCTTTGGAAACAAACAGTACTTACAAAAGGTAGCGTATCAGAACGGCTGATTTTAATAAGATTGACAAAAACTAATAAATACACTGTGCCCCTGTTGCACTTTTCAGATGTTTAATGATTTTGAAATTTATTTATTTTTAGGTCAATTCTAAGTCATGAACAGGTTGAAAGAACTGGAAATCGACCTGGATTGGTTCAACGGGAGAAATGTGTCAGTTGTTTTCCTAGGTCTGGTGACCTTGAAATCGTCCCATGCTATCTATAAGTACTACAGAGCAAGGTCAAAGGTCAAGGCCAAAAGAGAGGAGTGTCTGGCGGCATGTAATAAGATGGCCGAACATTTGACCCAAAAGGGGGTAAGTTGTGTTTTATTGAGAATTAATCATTAAGATTTACAGCTCCGCATTTTTAAAATGTTTTTTTAAATTGATTTAGCGTCTTTCAGAACACATCCTGGCGATGCTCAGGACTTTTTTGAAATATTTGATAATATTATTTAAAATGGTTTATGAATTTGTGTATTTTTAATAAATGAATTCATTGCAAGATATTTAGACTGGTGCCTGCCTTCCGCCATATAAAATTTAGCCAAGATTATGAGATGAAATTTCTCATAACCTTTAGATTATTTAATATTTCTAGATTACCAAAGAGAAGGCAGAAAAAATTACAAGGTTGTCAATCACGGAGCTTGAACAGAAACTACAGTCAGGGGAACTATCGGCTGTTGAAGTGTGTGAGTGCTATCAGGCCATTGCGCTGGAGGTGGACCGCAAACTTAACTGTGTGGTTGAACCAATCTGGGAAGCAGAGGTCAGTGATAAATGCATTGTGTAGTTCATGAACTTAAATGCTGGTTGAATTTTAGTTGAGTTTGAAAGTGAAATTGCAATGCGTACCTTGTGAACTTTAATAGCTCATGTACTTAGACACTGGTTGCTCTTCATTTGAGTTTATGCTTACAAGTTGCAATGTGTAGCTTGTGAACTAAGATGCTGGTTACATTTCAGTTGAGTTTAGTGAAGCTTACAAGTTGAAGTGCAATATGTACCTCATGAACTTAAATGCTGGTTGAATTTCAGTTAAATCCTAGCTTTAATAAGAGTTCCAATGCGAAGTGTAGCTCATGAGCTTCGATGCTTGTAGCATTTCATTTGAGTTTTTAGCTTAAAGGGGCATGGTCACATTTTTGGTCAAAAATTATTTTTCCGATTTAAATGTTTACAATGCTTCAGTAAAGCATTTTCAATAAGCAACCAAAATTTGAGTGTCATTCGTTAAGTTAAAAGCGAGTTAAAGAGCTTAAAAGTTTTTGCTTTGTAAACAAAGCTTTTGTTTACATTTTGAATGTTGAAGTGAAAATTCCAGTTTTAGACCAAAAATGAATGTGTTACATGTAAATGTTAGGAACTGTTTATTTATGCTTAAAATCGATTAGAAGATAGACAAATCAGCTTGAAACAGATTTTTTACTGGTATATTGAACCTTTGTAAACAAAAACAGGGCACAAGCCTTGTTTACAAGACAAAGAATTGCGAGTCCTGTATCTTGCTTATATCTCTACGATTTCATTTGATCATTAGAAATGCATTACTAAAGCATTGTAAATAATAAAATCAGAAATATAGAATTTGACCAAAATCGTGACCATGCCCCTTTAGAGTTGCAATGTGTAGCTTATGTAGATACACACTCAGCACAGGTAGCTTTTCTTCTCCCTATCTGAAGAGTTGGTTAATACGAACATTTAATTTCATTTTTTTCATGATCTATGGTCAATTTTTTTTGTTTCTTCAAAAATATTTTTATATGCAAAAAAAAAATTATCTGGGTTATTTTTAATTGAAATATTACTTCAGCAAAAATAAAAGATCATTGAAGATTAATACTTTGTTTTGGAAATATCAGCAACAACAACCAGAATGGATATACTTGTAGCCATAAGCTGCTAGATTAGATCTTTAGCATTTTGAATTATTTTTTTTTGGCTATCAAATTGCTGATGATCTTTTTAGCATTTGTCTTATTCTTAACATGGTAGCTGCACTTGTCTCTGATGAAGACTTAACCATATTGAATGTTGAACTAGTAACTATAATAATTAACATAGCAGTAGCAAATATAAACTGAATGTACATGTATGTTTATACATTCTGTAAGATAATTTTAATTCGCACAGACTTCTTTTCATGATTTATCGGAGATTTAACTAGTGAACAGCAAGTGACTTATTTTCGCATTCAAGATGTAGAGTAACTATAAAATAATTTACTGTATACAGGGAAATATTCGCCCTCGTTTTATTTTTGCCCCTTCTGCCCTCGCTGTTTTCAGGCGAATTTAGGACTTGGCGAATTCTTTATGTCTTAAATTATATTTCTTTTAACACAACCATGTCTTGGCAAATTCAAGATGGGGAAACTGTTTGCAAGTGAAGAAGGGTGAAAATATCAAGGCCGATGTAAATAACCCTGTTTACAGTACTAATGTAATAGAGACATTACAGGACCTATTCGTGGCAAGAAATATTAGCGATGACAAGGCTCTCACAAACCTTATGAAAATTTCTTGCACACGAATAAAAGTTGGTTCAATAAGTAGCTTGTAGTTAGATTCGTTTCAAGTCTTAGATTTTCAAAGGTGTGCTTTTATAATCTTTGCATGCATATTTTCATTAGAAAAATCTTTTACTTTTTTTTCCAGGGACGTAACTTGTCTAGAAATGTCTCATGGTAGGCACTTTATTATATAAACATAATAAAGGCAGAGCAATGCTCCCCATCCTGAATCAGTTTGAAATATTTAACTTGGCACCACGTATTACTAACTATTATGTATGGCACTGGGTTTCTTATATATACTACCGCAAAATATTTTAATTTGTACGTGATTCAGTGTTTTCCCCAAGAACAGTCTACCGGCCAAATTGACTGCTTCAATTGATAAAAATGCTGCTTAGAAATCAAAAATTAAAAAAAAATTAATGTTTTTTCAACAGAGTTCTGTTTATTCATATCAACCATTAGCCTGTAACAACTGATCTTTAACCCTTTACTTTGAAATAAAGGGAAAACACTGATGATTACTTTAAATTCTATTGATTCAGCTGATTCGTATTGAGTCACCAGAACATAAAATAGCAAATACTGAATTATTCATGATTCGGTAAAGTTTTTGTTCCACAAAAAAATTGATGGCAAGATTTTTATTAGAATCAGCAAAGGGTGCTTCTTGCAATTTTATATGGATACTAATTTTGTGCATTTGGGATCTACTGTTTACAGTATTATATGAAAATGAGTTTGATGCAGAATGCTTTTAAAAGTTACGTGTGCTTGAATTTTTCGTCGTTGCTGAATGTGTCTGTTTAGAAACATGTGCATTGTGTACATGATGTTCAGCGATTTACTTCGATTTAAGCGGAAGCTTCTTTCTGCCAAATAAGTTGAATAAAAGTACACATCTAAAACACAGCACGATTTCAGTAACATCTCTTGATAACTTTTGGTGTGTGTGGAGTGTATAATTATATGTATAAAACATGTCTGCAGTGTTCACACATTGACAAACACTCATCATGCAGTCTGTTAAATACAGTAATCCAAGTCCATGTGCATTTACAATGAATAATGCACATTATTTTTCATTCGTAAATGAGCAATAATGGTTAAATAAGAAATCTACGGTAAATAATATCAGCAAGCAAGCCGGAATTTCTTTTATTTCGAAAAGCTTGTTTTGTATCTGAGAGCAGTGGTTGCTCATTGTTTGTTGCTCGTTACTTGTTGCTTGGTTTAGAGTATCAAGCCCCCCCCCCCCCCCCCCCCCCCCCCCCCCCCCCTTCGCCCATCCACTTAAGGGGCCTTGAGATGATTAGATCTAAACTCCTAACATTGTGTGATAAATTTTAAAAATTCTTAAAAAGGTGGAGGAGGTGAGAGATAAAAAATCAAATTGCCTTAAAAAGAATTCAACTCTCATAGTATTCATAAGGCAGAGCTAGAAATATATTTTCTTTTTATTTAATCAAGTCTCTTGGGTTTTTGAAATAACTAGATTTTACTTGGTCAATTGGTCAATCCCACTGGGACCTATGTATATGGGAAAGACTTTAAAGCACAAAATAGCACTATATACATGTATATATATTTAACCAATTTTAAAATTTACTGGTCCTAGACAGTGTACTAATTTCTTGAAATAAAATCGAACTTATGTGTACTGATCCATTTTAGACAGACCTAAACTTGCAAGGTTTTTAAAATCCTGTCTCTTCATGAATATTGTAAATTTGAATTTTGAAGTTTTTATCAGACAGTAATCTTTTAATTGAATCTTTCCCCTTCAAAAGCTCCGATATGAAGTGTACACAGTTCCGATGTTAACAATTTACATGTCAGGCACTTAAAATTTTATCATTAGGTTGCAAAATACATGTATATGCATATCCCTTATCATGCTTACGGACAATAAAATAATACCTACACAACCTTCTATACAAAGTGGGTTATTTTATGAATAGAGATGCTGGTGTCATATATTTTCTGCTGTTTATACTACAATTACTGAATCCACTGATATATTATCAGTTGCTATGGAAAAATTCTTTAAGCTGAAATATTTAAAAGGGCTTTAAAGCGTGGGTTAGGGAGGGTTGATTTATTTGCAACTTTAAAATCAAAGCACTGAAAGTACTGATAGGCACAAGTTGCCTCCATCTCATCTGACACAAGAACCACATTATTTGTTTAACACTTTGTGCTTAGTGTTTAACACATATACTGCTTGTTGAATCAAGCAGTATATTTTTCACAATACATTCTCTCTTCTTGGAATTATAAACTTGAAATAAGGAGTATTATTTGGTTAACAATAAATGAAGAGAAGATCAAGATCTAAACTTTTGCATCATCCAACCGTGCTGACTATAACAGATGAAAAATTCCCTGAACAAAAGTTGATTTTGTGCATGAATACCATTATATCAATCCCAGTTTATGATATATGTTTTATCATTTTATAAGTTAAAACACTTAATCCTCAAAAGGAGTTTGATATTATTAGAAATATATATACAGATATGAAATATGAATAAGTATTGTATTGTAAAATTATTATAACAATCAGTGCAGAATTTTTATTAAAACTGGTGAACTTTTACATATTTACTCTTCTTTATATTGTTAATAATCTTCAAGTAATTTAACTGCAGCAAATATGTATATTGAAGCAGTATTTTAAATCGTTCGCATTTTAGGAGATGGCTCTTGAAAGGGATCAGAAGACAGGGAAAAAGGGGCCCCTTCATGGGATACCAGTCAGTATAAAGGAAAACTACTATATCAAGGTAAACTCTGCTGGTCTTATTCTTCCTAGTGTGTATAGTGGCCTTTTTCCCATAAGTACCTCTTGAAGGTTTCCTTTTTAACCGGGTTTTCCAAAGGAAAAATCCGGTTATTGAAATGGTGAAAATGGCGGGTGGGCGGCTGCCAAAAGGGTACACTCAGGGTTCGACACTAACCTTAGTCTGTTAGTCACAGACTAATAGATTTTCATGCGGACTAATAAAATTTCTGTCAAGTCAAGTCTGGACGGAATAATAAAAAGTTTTGCTTAAAAAAAAATGTGTAAATTAACGATGTTCGATTGTTGACATTTTACTGGAAAACCCTGTCTATTTTATCATCTAGCATATGTAACGTTACATTGCGGTGGTTATAAAGTTACCGAGTGAAAACAACAGAGGTATGCAGGATGTTATGGGTGGCTTGATTATTTCTTTACCCTAAGGGGATGTCCGAGAAAATAGGTGATAAGCGCACGTTTTCACAACAACGAATTTAATGGGGACGCTTATGTGTTTTTAAAAAAATGAATGTGAAACGAATCTTTTGTGAGTTGTTTAATTTAAATGAATTGTGATTAAATCATTTGTCATAAATTGGTTATAATTTTAAACAGATTTTTAAAGAACTTAGATAATGAAAAGTACAAGCTAGGTAGCTCATTATGCCCAGATCTATTGCACAGATCTATTTATAACATCTGTAATGGCGGCATACACAATGTACACTGAGATAGTGAATATGCAGCTCATTTTTATGTACAGCATAGCACAATACAACTAAACCAGTGCAACACCTGTAAGAAAAACATTATGGTATATATTACGCACGCCTTTCTTACAAATTCTATTTAATTTTTTTTTATTATTTGGGGGGGGGGGGGGGGGGCTGAATTTTAAAAAAAGCTGAATTTAAAAAAAGAGGAAAAAGAATTATTTAGTCCCTGTGAATCACTTCATCACTGCTAAACAAAGAAAAAATCAAGAAGAACAAAAATTGATTTTTCAGTATACTCTTTGATATGAAAGCACACTTGCAAAATATAAATCACGACGAACACCAAGAGTTACCCGAATTATGTAAGATTGGTCTGTTTTGTTGTTTACAGGGGTATGACTGCACTGCTGGCATGCAAAGATGTATAGGAGACCCTGTGTCAGAGGATGCTGTGATTGTTAAGGTGAAAACTCGATATAGTCTCTGATTCAGAAGTCATTTATACTGCAGATTCTTAATCATAAGCAAGGAATTTATATTCATTGACAAATAAAATCATGCAAAATTATAATGACCTCGATTTAATTTAATTAATGGAGGGGCATATCATTTCTCTGAAGATTCATTTAAATGACATTGAATTCTCTGTGCATGTATACACTTATGCAGTACCAATGATAAATTGTGAACACATGCATATTAGTGTATACACATAAAATGACAACTAAAGAGACTGAATTTCTCAAACTTCCATACTTTGAAAATTTGAATTACAGGTTCTCAAGAAACAAGGAGCAGTTCCGTTTGTCCGCACTAACGTCCCTCAAACCATGATGACCTTCGAGTGTTCAAATCCAATATATGGCCGAACTCTGAACCCTCAGGACATAAAGCGAGGCCCTGGAGGGTCGTCCGGAGGGGAGGGGGCACTGATAGCTGCGGGAGGGTCTATACTAGGGATTGGTACTGACATCGGTGGCAGTATAAGAATCCCTGCCAACATGTGTGGGATTTGTGGTTTAAAACCAACATCGGGAAGACTCAGGTAGGAAAACCTTTATAACATGATGTATGGCAGGCTTTTGTAATGTAAAATCGGATGTGTTTCTTCAGCAAAGCTTGTGTTATTTTCTTTTTAGTTCATACTCATCATTTTTTTTTTTTACTCTTTCCCCACTCTCATTTTATAATTAAAGGATTCACATAGATTGGTTTCTATCTCATTTCCTTTTTGTACATGTGGAAGAATTGTATTACTTCAAGGATAATTTTCCTTGGTTGTTTAGAGATATGTGTATTGCCCAATATTTTTACATGTTGATGACTAACATTTCTGTAATACTCAATAATTTCTGCCAGAGTGTTTGAATTTTTTTTGTAATGGCCTTGTAGTTAAATGTTCAATGATTTTTGCATTTTTGCAGTGGAGCTGGTACTCACAAACTTACTAAAGGCCAAACTTTAGGTACAGTAGTATTTATCAAAGAAATGAAGCTGACAATGTATAATTATTCAGGTCACAGCATAAACAAGTAGACCCATTTTTAGCTCACCTGAGCTGAAAGCTCAAGTGAGCTTTTCTGATCACTTTTTGTTCGGCGTCCGTCTGTCCGTCGGTCCGTAAACTTTTTACATTTTCGACTTCTTCTCCAGAACCACTGGGCCGATTTCAACCAAACTTGGCACAAAGCATCCTTAGGTAAAGGGGATTTAAGTTTGTTAAAATGAAGGGCCACACCCTCTTTCAAGGGGAGATAATTAAAAATCATTGAAAATTTGTTGGTATTTTTCAAAAATCTTCTTCTCAAAAACCATTTGGCCAGAAAAGCTGAAACTTGTGTGGAAGCATCATCAGGTAGTGTAGATTCAAGTTTGTTCAAATCATGATCCCCGGGTGTAGGGTGGGGCCACAATGGGGGGTTGAATTTTTACATAGGAATATATAGAGTAAATATTTGAAAATCTTCTTCTTATAAGCCATTTGACCAGAAAAGCTGAAACTTGTGTGGAAGCATCCTCAGGTAGTGTAGATTCAAGTTTGTTCAAATCTTGATTCCTGTGGGTAGGGTGGGGCCACAATGGGGAGTTGAATTTTTACATAGGAATATATAGAGTAAATCTTGAAAAATCTTCTTCTCAAAAACCATGAGGCCAGAAAAGCTGAAACTTGTGTGGAAGCATCCTCAGGTAGTGTAGATTCAAGTTTGTTTAAATCATGATCCCCGTGGGTAGGGTGAGGCCACAATGGGGGGGTTAAATGTTTTACATAGGAATATATAGAGTAAATCTTGAAAAATTTTCTTCTCTGAAACTGATCAGCCAGGAAAGCTGAAACTTGTGTGGAAGCATCCTCAGGTAGTGTAAATTCAAGTTTGTTCAAATCATGATCCCCGTGGGTAGGGTGGGGCCACAATGGGGGGTTGAATTTTTGCATAGGAATATATAGAGTAAATCTTTAAAAATCTTCTTCTTATAAATCATTTGACCAGGAAAGCTGTAACTTGTGTGGAACCATCCTCGGGTAGTGTAGATTCAAGTTTGTTCAAATCATGATCCCTGTGGGTAGGGTGGTGCCACAATGAGGGGTCGAGATTTTTACATAGGAATATATAGAGTAAATCTTTAAAAATCTTCTTCTCTGAAACTGATCAGCCAGAAAGCTGATACTTGTGTGGAAGCATCCTCAGGTAGTGTAGATTCAAGTTTGTTCAAATCATGATCCCTGGGGGTAGGGTGGTGCCACAATTGGGGGGGGGGTCAAATTTTTTACATAGGAATATATAGAGTAAATCTTTAAAAATCTTCTTCTCTGAAACTGATCAGCCAGAAAGCTGATACTTGTGTGGAAGCATCCTCAGGTAGTGTAGATTCAAGTTTGTTCAAATCATGATCCCGTGGGTAGGATGGGGCCACAATGGGGAGGTCAAATTTTACATAGGAATATATAGAGTCATTTTTTAAAAATCATCTTCATTGAAACTGATCAGCCAGAAAAGCTGTAACTTGTGTGGAAGCATCCTCAGGTAATGTAGATTTAAGTTTATTCAAATCATGATCCCTGGGGGTAGGATTGGGCCACAATGGGGGGGTCAAATTTTTACATAGGAATATATAAAGAAAAATCTTGAAAAATCTTCTTCTCAGAAACAAATTGGGCAGAAAAGCTGCAACTTGTCTGGAAGCATCCTCAGGTAGGGAAAATTCAAATTATTCAGATTATGATCCCTGTGGGTAGGGTGGGGCCACAATCTGAGGGGGGGGGGGGTGTCAAATTATTACAAAGGAATATATAGGGAAAAACTTTCTAAAACAAAAATTGTCTAGAAAAGCTTTAGTCAGTTCAGTCTTCAAATAGTCTAGATTAAAATTTGTCAAAATCATATTCTTCAGGAGTAGGGTTGGGCCACATGGGGGTGGGGGGGGGGGGTTCCAATTTTTCAAAGGAATACATTTAAATTGTTCACAAAAATTCAAATGGTTTTTATATATGGTTTTACTTATATGCAAGCATTTTGACATATTGTTGATTCTTTAAAATTGTTTAGACTCTGGCCCCTGGACAATTCTTGGACCTCAAAAGGGGTTCAAAGTTTGATGTAGGTTTATAGTCCATATATAAACAGTTGTTTAGGTCTGATCATCTTCTCGAGAACTGCAATGCTCAATATGTGATATGACTGTAAAATCATCCTGTTACAAAGGGGGTCAATGATAAACATAAGAATATGCAGGCGAATTTTTTTTTTATACAGGATCTATTATACGACATTGTTCAGATATTTTGTATATGACTCTATAAAGCTGATTTTATTATGTCTGTTGTTGCTGAGGTGAGCGATGTGGCCCATGGGCCTCTTGTTAAAAAATCTAGCAGCGCTTCATCACTTCAAATGTGTTTCATTTGAATCTATTGATATTGACTTTGATGAAAATCAATGTAAAGAATCTTTTAAAAAACATGGTAATATTAATAGCAGAGGGACATTGCCCCTTATAAACACATACAAATCATATAACTGTACAGTTATTAGTTCACCTGAGCCAAAGGCTCAAGTGAGCTTTTCTGATCAATATTTGTTCGTTGTCTGTTGTCGTTGTCTGTTGTCCTTGGCAATGGCATCGTTGTTGTAAATTTTTCACATTTTCATCTTCTTCTCCAGAATCACAGAGCTACTTTCAACCAAACTCGGCAGAAGGGGAAGGGGATTCAAGTTTATTCAAATGAAGGGCCACACCCTCTTTTAAGAGGAGATAATTTAGAATTATTGAAAATTTATTGGTATTTTTCAAAAATCTTCTCAAAAACCACTTTGCCAGAAAAGCTGAAACTTGTGTGGAAGCGTCCTCAGGTAGTATAGATTCAAGCTTGTTCAAATCATGGTCCCTGGGATAGGGTGGGGCCGCAATGGGGGGGATGAATTTTTAAATAGGATTATATAGAGAAAATCTTTGAAAATCTTCTCAAAAACCATTGGGCCAGACAAGCTGAACTTTGTGTGGAAACATCCTCAGGAAGTGTAGATTCAAGTTTGTTCAAAGCATGGTCCCCAGGGGTAGAGTGGGGCCACAATGGGAGATGAATTTTTACATAGGAAATTACAAAGACATTTTTTTTTAAAAATCTTCTTCTCAAAAACAAATTGGATAGAAAAGCTGTAACTTGTGTGAAAGCATCATCATGTAGTTTAGATTCAAGTTTCTACAAATCATGGTCCTCAGGGGTAGGGTGGGGCCACAATGGGGGGGATGAATTTTAACATAGGATTATATAGAGAAAAACCTTTTGAAAATCTTCTTCTCTAAAACCAGTTAGCCAGAAAAGCTGTAACTAGTTAAGATTCAAGTTTGTTCAAATCATGATCCCAGGGGATAAGGTTAAGCCACAATGGGGAGAGGGGGGTTAATTTTTTACATAGGAATATATATAGAGAAAATCTTCTTGAAAAGCATTCAGCCCAAAAAGCTGAAACTTATGTAAAAGCACAGGTTGTGCAGATTAAAGTTTGATCAAATCACAGTTCCCTGAAGAAAATATGGGGCCACAAAAGGGGGAGGGGTATAAAAAGGAATAGAGAAAAATCTTCTCACAAATACTGAAACAATGAAGGGGCTAGAATTTTAACATAAAGATATGTGGATAAAAATCAGAAGATTTTTTAACTTTTTGTGCAAGATCTACTCTACTAAATTGTCAAGATTTTTATGCCCCCAAAGAAGGGAGGGCATATCATCAGTTTTCGTTCATTTTCTTTGCAGAGGTTGCACATACTGAAATGAAATTCGGTATACAGATTTACCATATGAATATCTAGGTCAAGTTCGATTTTGGGTACAATCAAGCAAACTTTGACAGAGATATGCCCCTTGGACTTTAAAAAATTCCAATTATTTGCAGTTTCCGTTTCTTCAATAAAGGGGGGCATTAGTGTTTCACAAACATTTTAGTAGATACTGTAATGCTGATTTGATTAGATTTATGGCTTTTGTTGCTCAGGTGAGCAATGTGGCCCCTGGGCCTCTTGTTTATGAAGACGTTAATTATTATATTTTTAATATCTTAACTATGCTGTGAATGCATAATGCATATATGAACTAAGCTTGATTTGAATTTTTTTTTTTGTTGAATTTGTATTAACAGTCAAATCTGCCTCGGGGATGTTGTCTAGAGATGTGGATGGTGTTGCTATGGCAATGAGAGCTCTTTTATGCCAGGACATGTTTGACCTTGACCCCACGGTTCCTCCTATACCATTCAGGGAAGAGGTCAGTAGAGAGACATCAGAGAACTGGGCTGCATTCAAGATTGTAGCAGCTAGCCTAGTAGCTAGGTCCTAAATATCTAGGTCTATTGAACGGTCCACTAGTTTAGCCACTCAGTCTTTGATTTGAAGTTCGGTATATTCAACTAAAATCTAATTACATCGACATAATTTTTTAATTTCAAGCGGAAATATACATGTTAAAATTCATTACAACTTATTTTATGAGCAAATTATCACTAAGAAGATAGGTTTCATGTTTGTTACAAAGTAGTAACTAAGGTTGCCATCTTAAATTTGATTCAAAATATAGGCTAAGAATATCTACATAGAAGCTAGGTTAGCTTCCTGTTCAAAAGCATAGCTGCTACATAGCCTACATAGCAGCTATGATCTTGAACGCACCCCTGTGAACGCATACTTGTATACAGTAAGGGAATGCATGGCATCAAATTCTCTAGAATTTTACCATTTTACCAATATAAGTAAGACATTCATAAAGTGATTCAACATACGGTACCCCTAAGTTGTTGAACTTGTTTATCAATGGTTGTAAAAAATTAGTTTCTACTCAATTATATTATATTTCATGGTACACTGGTAAAGTTTGTAAACTATATAAATTATGTAGTGTCATCTTTTTTCTATTTTATATTGTAACAGTCACATTGTATGGGAGCCAGAAAATATCAATAAATGCAGTAAAGTTACATTACTTGTCATGTACCGGTATCTGTGACTGTACCTGAATAATAAAATATTCAATATCTACTGAAAAAGTATTTGAAATATCTATTGGGGATTCATTTTTTTTTTATTTTGTTGTGAACATTTAAAAGTAAAATTAACTCTCCTCTGAAATGTTTATAAATACATTTCAATATCGTGTTTGTTTATAAGTTTTACAGTGGCATTGTAATAGATAGATACACTGTGTAAGACAGAAAAATTTTGCACTGCTGTCTCACATTGGACAAACTGATCTCACACCAGTGATATTGCGAGCAATACTGTAAACCAACTATTAATCACAACAACTTTATTTCGCAATTTTCCCGAGACGAACTAATTTTCGCGACCAAGCCTTATCCACACCTGTTTTTTTTATTTCAACTTTATTGCAAATACTGGTCTGCAGCGAGAAATATTTGCGACAATGAGGCTCTCGCAAACCTTGCAAAAATTTCTCGCAGGCGAATAAAAGTTGGTTTACAGAATGTGATATAATTGTAGATTTATCAGGACAAGAGACCCCTCAGGATCGGGTATTACCTAGATGATGGTTATATCCCTGCTGTTCCATCCATGCATCGCGCCGTAGAGAAAGCCAAGTCTATTCTAGAGTCTCGAGGACATAAGGTTCGTCTGTACATACAACATATTATAAATATGGTGTACATTATTAAATGAGCAGGAATTGTCTTTGCAGAATGTATACACATATAATTTTTAATAAGATTGTGTTAGAAATTGACAGCTTTGTAAAATTATGCTTTTAATGTTAAAAAGGTCTTATGTTAACTATATACAATTTTTGTATCTTTGTTATACGAGTTTTCAATTTGCCTAATAAATTAAAATTTCTCTTTCTTTTTAGCTTATTCTAATGGAACCTGTAGATGCTAGAAGGATGTTTAGGCTATATTTAGATACAGTTGGAGCAGATGGCACGAAAACCTACCTCACTTGCATGTATGTATGAAGAGTTTGTCAATGATAATGTAGATTCTAAATTAAACACTAGGAAATAATATCCATGTAAAATTGCAGTAACCATATCTCACAGATTTTGCTTTTATTTTTTCGGACAGAGGTAAACTAAATGAGACTATGATTAAAATTTGGCGTTCGTGATTTTATATTCTCGTGATTTGATGCAAAATGGTTAAAATCGCGGAATTAAGTACTTGCATAAAATAAGGAAACTACAGTATTACACACACATACATATAATTACATATATACAAAAAGTTTGTGATCAATTACAGTACTTACAAATGTATGAGAAATTTGTCATCAACTACTTACAAATGTACGCAAAGCTTCACTTGCGAAGTACATGTACTTGTATGTATGAAAAGTTTGCTTTTGATTTAACACACTAAATCTTACTTAATATGTTCCTTTTCTAAAAGAAAAAAAACTTTAATGTCTTCCTCAAAAAAATATTACTGTGATTATTTTTTTTTTCATATAAATGTATTCAGAGAAACAGTTTAACAATGGGTATTTTGATAAATAGAAAATTTATGGTACACTGAAGCAGGAAACTATATTAATTTTTTTATTTATTGGTTTCTGCAATAGAGTGATCTTATTAAAATAGCTGTTTCCTGATCAACCCATAAATTTTTTTTATCATGACTGAATAAATTTGAACTGTGATTATATATATTCGATTCATATCAATGCATGCCCCAATAAAGGGATATCTGCACAACTAAGGAATGCACCATGTGTACCACTGACCAATGTGTTATTTGATACCCTTTACCATTGTCAAAACAAGATGCTTATATATATATATATATATATATATATATATATATATATATATATATATATATATATATATTCTTTTTATAATGAATATATGAAATGAAGCAGAAAAAAAAACAACAGTTTTTTTTCTTACTGATTACTCGAGTATAGATTTTACATACTTGATAAATGTATTATTCGATGAAAATTCGAGAAACCAGTTTCTCATTTACAATCCTAATAAAGTGTGTAAATTTTAAAGTAATAAAAACAAAAAGAATTTACAATTTATTTTCAAAGTATACCTGTATGTCTTATTGTTGGAAACCCATGACCGTTGCCTCACACACTAGTACCTGACTGTTCGTCAGCTTTAAGTTAATTAACTTTTAGATCAAAATCATGATAAAAATTGAGATATTTTGGAAGAATGATCATATATTTATGAAATTTAAGTCATATACAGTCAACATTGGCAAGACTGTCTATGTATTCATGGGGTTCTGCATTAATTACCATGCATTTTCTGTGTGATGATCAAATTCAAGAAGGAATCTTTTTTGCAGGAAGGACGATATCTATGATTCTACAGTGCGACCATTTTTCTATACCTCTCACTTACCAGGTGTCCTTAAGAAAATGGTTGGTTGGATTTTGTCAGCAATATCTAGGGTAAGTACCAGGACATATAGTTATTGCATTCAATTATCATTCTCTGTAATAAGAGGTCTTCAAGCTGTAGAGCTTAAAATATGTAAAGAAATAATGATGGAGCCATTTTAACAAAACCTTGGACTTTTGGTAGGATGTAACTATTTATTTCTTGCATCCAAGCAAGTTAAAAATGAAACTGGTTTCAAGTGAAATATGCACAGATAGGGTAGTCTTAACTGAAAAGCCAGAAAAATCTTGTTGATTTCAAATAGCCATGCATGGCCAGCAATGAAATAGACAGGCCTACATCACATTGCTGTTTGACACAATGACAACCCAAAGAGGAGGCATTTAATTGTTAAAATGCCTCTACAATTAACTTTGACATATCTATGGTACATCAATTCGTTATTGGTTCATGTATTCAAGATATCTGTGTTCAAGATACAGATAAAAGTTCAATTGTTAATTATTTTATATCAGGAGAGTGGTTTGTGTCTTAATTGCAAATTGTTCTGGAAAATGAGCTAAATCTGAAAAATGACATAATTTGTGCAATGCATTTTTTAACATTTTATTCTAAGCAATACAAAAATGATTGCAAAAATATTGTAAAAATAGATCATGGCGAAAACGCCTAATGTACAGTATTTGTTTTACTAAATACATGTACATATATTGTCGGGTGTAAAAGTGCCTTTATTAGCACAAGCTTTGGAACTTGTTTTATCTTAAAAGGCTGGACTTTAAAAACACATATAGATATTTGAATGTGCTGTAAGTTAACTTTTGAACTTTTTTTGTTTGTTTTAGGATAAAATGGCAGGATACATGGTGAAGGCTTTATCAGGGTTTGGGTATGTACATAAACATGTCAAGGGTTCTCTTGCTTCTTCAAATTCAAACAATCTGCCACCTACATGTGTATCTCTTGATTTAGATATTATCTCTCTCCCTCTCTCTCTATCTCTTTCTCTCTCTCTCACTCTCTCTCTCTCTCTCTCTCTCTCTCTCTCTCTCTCTCTCTCTCTCTCAATTGAATTGAATTGAATTGAATTAAAAAAAATAATAATAAAACGTTATCAAAAATAGATTTTATTTGTAAAAGGTGTCAGTATATGGTTTTTTGTGATTAAAAAAAAATGATATTCTTATGAGACTCTTTTTGTAGGACTGTGTATGAATATTGGAATCATGCTGTTGATGTTGAGGTAAATATTCTAAAGATGGTTTTGTAAAAAAAAAAAAAAAAAAACTATTTAGGCCAAATCCAAATTCATATTTCAAAATAAAATGTGGCAGACAGGTGTTTTATTTTTGATTTTATCGCAAGATTTGCAAAGGGGAATAACTCAATTTTCTTATAATAATAATTTACCTAAAATTGAGTTATTCTCCTTTTCAATAATACAGGAACATTAGAATTGTTAAAGATGTGCCTGAAAACCAAAATATTAGTTTATTTGGCCTTATCCATCTTTTTCAAACAAATGATATTAAATTGGGCAAAGTGTTTTCGATATAGTTTATCTATGAGTACTGTTATAAACCAACTTAAGGTAGCACACTACTTCATGACTTAAACTTTTTAACATACTATGTAACAAAATGGCAATTTAAATCTTTTGTTAAAATGTTGGTATCAATTGATTTGGTTGAATATCACCAACTCATAGCTCAGTGGTTAAAGTATCGGGCCTGTGAAGTGCAGATCATGGGTTCAAATCCACCTTGGCCTTTTTTAATAATTAGTGAATCAAATTTTTAAAAACTATAATTTTTTAACCATATTTTTTTTTGGCCTGTTTGACTTATATACTTCTTAATATGCATCATGCTATCTTTCATAAAGTAATTTTCTGCTGATTTGATAAACTATTTCAAGGTGTTGTGAGCCACCTTTAATTCACCTGGGAGAAAATATAAGATTTGCCAGAACCTAGTTGCCATAAATTACTCATATTAGCTCAAGATCAAATATATAGGCTGTGGCACTCATGACAGCACATGCTATTTGTGCTAATCTCTAAGACAACAAGATTGTGAAGAAAACAAATTATAATTATCTTTATTTACTAGCATTTTTGAAGGCAAATCAACATGTATTGTTACATAGTTGAAAAATATAATACAATATAATGATACATTTTTTAATTTTCATAACTTATAAGTTCTATCAAATACATGTAATATGAAATGGAAACACTTATATGCCATAAGGTATTAATGGTAAATGTCAAATAATGGTAAATGGTAATTGATGGCAAATTTCATTGTCATATATGTGACAAAATGGAGATGTCCCATATTCTTCCTTGCTTATAAATGACTCTATTGTTTGTTGCATGGTAGGACTACAAGGATGATACTCTCTCCCTGTGGAGATCCCTGGGAATCGATGCTGTCATTTGTCCAGGATTCGCTTTCCCTGCTATTCCACACAATTCATTTGGAGATTTAGTCGGTAAGGCGAAAAGCTACAAAGTTTGAAGTAGAAATTTAGAGTAATATAACATATGATGGCTACTATTGATAATAGAGATTTAGTAGGTACAGCAACAAATCTATTAGGTTGTTTCCCTTAGAAGGGTCAGCCAAAAGGTCAAAAGGGAAAAAACTATAATGGTCTTCTTTTTATGCTCTTGATGTCCCAGGATGAATTCAATCTTTTTGGCTTTTTTAAAAGTTTTCATTCAATGTATGAGTATAGCTGACCATCTCAAGGCAATCAAAATACACTACAGTTATAAGATGGAGACATATTTTAATGTCAAATGGCAAAGCTGCAAACCCTTAAACTACAAAGGCTGCTGTAAGAAAAATGTTTTTTATCGCCCAAAGATGGCAGCCAAGAGACATAACGTTTAAAAAGTGTGGATTGAACTACATTGTATTGATGGATGGTACTTGATAACATTTAGATATAAATTTTTATTTGACAACGTATTCTTGTATAATTTTGACTTGTTATTATAGGAGGGTGTGTGTACTCTACTATGTACAACTTGCTCAACTACCCAGCAGGTGTCCTACCTGTTACCAAGGTGACAGAGCAGGATATAAAGGATATGGCTAATTACCCCAAAAAGACGAAGTTTGAAAAGAACATTAAAAAGGTAAAGCTTATGAAGAGATTCAGGTCAATCTCATGGCACTGCAGTAGAGGTCTAACGTTAATTACCATTTCGCTGTAATTTATTGTCATATTGAAAAGGGAATTGAAAAGTTACCTTTTTATTAATAGAAAAGTTGATTCATTTCTCTTTGATGGCAAATGCACGTATTTACAAGCGTAAGGCAAAAAAACATAATACTTTGTTTCTCAGGCACAGTCTCACCAATGCTGCTATCTTATTGCGAGAACAATTTGTTTTCATTTGTGGGACATTCCCCAAGAAAGTTGATAATCTTATAGAGGGAAGGGAGTGATTGGCTACCAGCAAAGGGAAACAACTTTCGTTTAAGTGAAAGTGGTGTATGTATGCCTGTGGCATTTAAAGATAATTTTTTTTTGTAGCCTTAACATTGAGTTATTTTTGGTTTTTAGATGATGATGGGAGGGACTGTGGGTCTACCCTGTGGGGTGCAGTGTGTGGCCCTGCCCTACCAAGAGGAAATGGTCATTAGACTCATGAAGGAAGTAGAGCAAGGGCTCAAGGGAGATAACTCGGAAAAAAAATGAAGCAGTACATCAAAGATATGTGAGATAGAAAAGGATGTTTAATGCTCATGTTAATTATTATAAATTTAGATGTTGTACAGTGTATTAGCTTTCAAGTACACTGGTAGTTTAGAATAAACTCATTTTTAGATACGCAAATGATTCTATAAGAGTAAACAATGATCATTGTGTGCATTGTATGTGCGTTTGTGTTTTGTGTGCGTGTGTGTGTGTGAGTTATAATAAACTTAATTTATTCACGAATATGTTAAATAATTGACATGTATTAGATATGATTGTTAATCAGGTATGATATATGAGTGCTATAGTTAATGTTTTTTTCAAAGTCTCAGATATTGATTTTAATAGATTCAATTGATTTTTATTATTACATGTAATTGTCATTTTTTTTTTAATTTGTTGAACTGTTTTTGATTGTTTGAAAGTAAGTTAAAATGCCTGCATGTATACATACATGCAATTTTGAGGACCTTTAGCAACAATTCAAGTCATTTAGAGATTAGCAAATATTTCCACCAAACTTTTCCATAACAATGTACTGAATATTGTAATACTGAATACTGAAATTTTTGCAAGGTTCGCGAGAGCCTCATTGTCGGGAATATTTCTTGCTGCGAACCAGTATTTGCCATATAGTTGTAATAAAAACAGATGTGGATAAGGCTTGGTTGCGAAAATTAGTCAACGCAAACCAGTTTATCTCAGGTAAATCGCAAAATAAAGTCGTCACGAACAATAGTTGGTTTACAGTATCTGAATAAGGTTTTTACATCCTGGATCTATATTTTAGTATATTTGTGATCATTTGTATATGGCAAAAATTTGAACTTAGAGAAATGAATTCAGTTGTTATGTGCTATAGAAAACTATTAATTTTAAAAATTGCAAAAATTACTTTGATATCGTACGCAAAGAATGAAAATTGCTGCTTATCTTCATTTTCACAAAGCACACAAAAAAATTCATCTAAAGTAGTGTTTGTTCATTTTGTTCAATCAACTGTCAGTAGCTTGATCAATATTCCTAAATTTTTTGGAATTCATCTAGTCCGAGACTTTAACATTCTGATACAAGATAATTTTACTCGGATTAATGACAATGGTTAAATACCTAAACTTTAATGAATTGAATGTCAAATTTATCAAGTCATCTACTGTAGATTCCTAATTAAACGCGAGGAATTAATATCCGCGTAAAATTGCAAGAATGATATCTTGCGAATTTTAAATTCTCGCTTTTATTTTTTTTGGACGGATGTAAACTAAATGAAACTATAATCAAAATTCGGTGTTTGCGATTTTATATTCTGGCGCTTTAATGCAAAGCGGTTGAATCGCGGAATTAAATACTCATGTAAAATAAGGAATCTACAGTATTTCCTATTTCTATCAGCTATTACCTAGCAAGGTTCAAGTAAAAACTAAAAATTTATGCATTTTCAAAACTGTTTTGAATTTGTTCCCAAAACCAAAAAACTCCTTGCTAGCACAAGACTATATTTTATTAAATTAGTGCATAAAAATACATGGGTATGATAAATCTAGACAAAGATTGATCATCTAAAAGGAATTACTCAGAAAAATTGAATTGATTTGGATGTGTATCTAAAATGAGATTATCTTGTTAAAAGTAGAAAGTAGAGATTTTTATATCTTACAAAAAGAATTTACACTAATTGCAAGTAATTTTGTATAATTGTGCATGCATGAATTTTTTGAGGCAAAAAATTAAATTATAAGTTATGTAGAGCTAGGTGTAGATTTTTTTCAATTAATTTGTTTTTCTTGGGGTTTTTTTTGGTTATGGTACTCATATTACGGGTGATTCGATGTTGATTTTATTGGAAGGGTTTGTTTAAATATTTTGTTCTAAATACAGATACTCATCCCATGATTTCATTAGGAGATTAAAAAAGAGAGAAATTTTGATAAAAAGTTCTGTTTTACCTTTTGACATTCCCCTTGCCTTGATGATAATAATAATGATTATGTTTTTTTTTTAATTTGAAATACATGTTGAGAAGGAAATTGTATTGTTTTGTTCTTATTTTTAGAATATATAATGAGTTCATGCTGTCATTTGTCAAATTAACCACATATTATTGTTTGTTTTTACAGTGCACATCATAGCTTTGCATCCATAGAGATTAATTTTACACATTGAAAGATTGTAAATAATCCAAACGATTTTTACACCCTTTAAAGTTACTTTTTTTTTCATAGTAAATAGTCGCATTTTTCTAACAGCATCTGTATGCCAGTCTTTGAAGAGTATCATTGCCATCATATGGGGCAATATACATGTAAGAGACGTAACAAAAAACAATATATATATGACCTTAACAGTTAGTCCATAATACAGTGACTTACACCTAATTTGGCCTTGATTGACACTGCCTAAGAAAACTGGTAAAAGTAAAAAAAGGTGTAGATTTCTGGCCTTCAACCCTCAGAAAGAATTAACAGTTACTTGTAAATGCACTAAAGTCGTGTATGTACACATGTAGCTGAAAATAACTGTGCTTTTGACTATTATGTTCCTTGCGATAAGAAGGGCCAAGTACAAGTATGACATTTGTCAAAGGTCAAGATCTAAAGTGTGGAATAAACTCTTCATAGTTGGTATGTGTGTTCATCAATCCTTTTACAGTAAAACATGGTTATTGCAAAGTGCAGGGGACATGGTTTTCTATTTCACTTTAAACGTAATTCGTCATAATCGATTCGTTTATAGTACGAGTAAAGATAAGGGGTAATGAAACTGATTTCGCTGTAAGTGTTAATTCGTTATAAGCGTGTTCGCTGTAATTGTGCTTTACTGTAT
Source organism: Magallana nippona (assembly GCA_033439105.1). NCBI lineage: Eukaryota > Metazoa > Mollusca > Bivalvia > Ostreida > Ostreidae > Magallana > Magallana nippona. Next base: position 18,086,107 of record CM065924.1, read on the forward strand.
TATCTTATTAACGAGGCTATATGATCAGGACTGGGGTTTTTTTATGCCTCCAATCAAAGAAGTGTTCGTTAATCTTTAACTATATAGGCCTATCATGATTGGGGACAAATATTACATCTCGGATATTGTGACGAATTTGATAATTTGACATTGTGTCGCGTTAGTGATTCTATAATTGGTTAGTTAAAACATGGTTGCACGGATCTTTACTTAACCATCCAATGAGTTTCTCTGAGTGTAGTTGAAGGAGAGAAAGTGCGGGAACACCCACATCCCGGTCTAATCAGGTACTGCATCAACTGAGTACATCAACTTGCACAGACCACGGAACCGGTCCCACAGCTTTTCTTAGTTTGGTGCCAAGTACACCGGTATCATGTGCGGATCCTCCCAGGGAGAAGTGGGGTCGAAGGGATAATTTTGTTGGGGGGGGGGGGGGGGGGTCCGAAGCGTATTTGTTTAATTTTTGGCATTTTAATTTATGAATTTAATAAGTTAAATTTTGCAGGGGTGGGGGGGGGGGGGGTAGGTCAACACCATGGTTATTTTTGCTACGTCTTTTGCCTTGTAGTCATACAGAATGAAAGTTAAATTTCACTGCTAATTGAGCTAGCTCAATAGTTCATTTGTTCAAGTACACTAGTACTTGTACCCATTCAAGTAGCCTATTATACGTTTACCTTTGTTTCTGTTTTCCTTACATTTATAATTACATTTGCTACTTAGCATTATATATAGGAATGCTTATATAATTGACGGATATTCTTTTGTTTTGTTAAACTACTTTTGCGGTACGAAATCTTTTGAATTATTTAAATTACCATGTACATGCATTTACATATGAAACATTTAATGTTAAACGTTTTGTTAATACTAAATCCTGATTGGGGGGGGGGGGGGGGGGGGGGGGGGGGGGGGGTTGTGCAATGTGTCTTAAATAAGATTTGATTTATCAGAGTGAGAAATCTAAAGACGTATATATAATCTTTGATTTATAGCCAACGTCTTTATTCATTAAATGAATGATCGTCGTAAGTAAGAAAGCAGTTTTTAATTGGGAAGACACAAATATTGCATTATCGTGCTTATAGCTTATTTAGTTTAATAATTATAGGAACAAAAACATATGTTAAAATCAAAACTTGAGCAGACCTGCGCTCAATACTTATAAGTGCAAAATATAAAGAAAAAATGAGGATATTTTCTAATATAATGAAGAAAGTTTTTACTTGCGATTCTAATTGAAACACCTAACAAGTCATTGTTATTTTAATTGCATATGGAATTGTCAGTGTCTTTTTTTTTTGTTTCTATTTTTAGGTATTTTTCTGTGTTGGGTTTTAAAGATATATTTAACTGTGCCCTAATATGATAGGTGATAGGACTACTTTATGCGTAAATTAGAGACTCCTACGGACATTCAACGATAGTTTATTTTTGCGAAGAACGTTTCGAATTTTTTTTTTCAATGGGAGATGTAACTAACACTCCAATTATAACAATTAGTCAGATATAACTTTAAATATCGGCCGGATTTTCTCAGGAGAACGATTTTGATATCTCGATCAGTGTTTGCCGTCCAATTTTTTTTTTTTTTTTTTTTTGATTGTGTGGGATTTAATTAAAACAAAGAGTCGGTATCTTGATGGTCCATCGGACACCTGAATATACAAACGGACCAGCTAAAAGAGGGATCGTTGTCAAGGAGGCTCCCAAAGGGAGCAGCAGAATTCTTAATCGATACATTTCCCGCGAAAGAAGCGAGATTTATTCACCGAACGGGAAAATCAGTCGTATACCTTTTAAAGTCTTTGATTAACAGAGTACACACACACATATGAAACTCAACAACCTGATTTGGAGATCTCAATTAAGAGAATGTGCGCGCCATTTTTACGATTATCCTTAAGAAGGAAATAGATAATAAATCAACCCCCGTCGCAAACCTAGGATTTCTTAATGTTTGTCTTTTAATAAATCCTACCAAACTTGTCAATGCCGACCCGAGAGAGGAGGAAATTGAACGTAAAATGCGGTCTTCATTAGCGAAGTAATAATTAAACTCGTTGAGAGCAACATGCACTGTTAGGGAGGGAGAGTCTCACATTCATGGTTGGAACTGGTTGGATTCTGTGGACATTAATAGTCTTGGTGCAAGGTATGTAGGTGTTTTTGTTCTAATCATTAAATTGGGGTTGTTTTTTTTTTAATTTGGGCATAGGTACGATCTCTCTCTCTCTCTCTCTCTCTCTCTCTCTCTCTCTCTCTCTCTCTCTCTCTCTCTCTCCTGCATTACAATTGAGAAATCTATTATCTATTTTTAAAAGTCGTGAACGTATATAGATTTTGATCATATCAAATGTTGGTGCGTACCCGTCTAATACTCATTTATAAAAATGAGAGCTAAGTCTTTTGTAGTGTTTTAAAAATATCCTGTAATTGTTGGAAAATGAGGTCGGGTTTAGAAGGGTCATTTAAAATACAGTGTCGAATTTAGGTGCCAGACTTTCTGGCATTTTTTAAAATAAAACTTACAGATCTAGAATTAAAATCAAGACATTTCTAGATCGTGTCATTAATAAATAGTCATACGTATGTATACTGTACGTGCCTTAATTCTAACTAAAATTTGTTTTCAAATAAAACTTAAACTTTACATTATTCTTCTAAACAATGATTTCCAAAGCCTTAATACACTGGCACCTGACGTTATATATTTTTCTCATGATAAAAATATATACCCTCTACCTAATAATACATTATTATTAGATAGAGGGTGAAATATAAAATGTCAGGTGTCTGCGCCTTAATACTAGTGGTTACTAATACTATTAGGTAAAAACAATTTATGTAAAGAGGAGTTATGTGTTATATTGATGGTGGTGGTAAGGCAAGCAGACAAAAATACTTTATTTATATATTCATGTATAGATACCGTTTAGCAAATCCTACGCTATAGAAAATTTACGACATTTATTGTTTAAATATAGTTGCCGTGAACTATCAACAGAGTGTATAGATAAATAATCAAATAAAGATTTTTTGATTGACGATCACAGATAATCCCATAGTGGGTTTTCAATTTCGATACAACCACCTTTAATTTTGATGTACGTCGAATGGATTCCGACGGGATTTGCATTGCGACTAGTTTTTGATGTTTAAAATTTCTCTTTCTCTATAATTCAATTCTTTGAGACTTAATCTCTTCTATATAATCTAATTCACTGAGATTTCTTTTTATCTTTAATTTTTCTCTATAATAAATTTGATTTATTTTGAAAAACAACATCTTTTTGTCATGTTGTAAATGTTGAATTTACTGGGTGGGTGTAAATACAAAATTTACGTAAATTTTGTATTTACACCCACCCAGTAAATTCAACATTTACAACGTGACATTTTGACAGATATTGGTGGTATAAAGAATGTGTAAAAACTTTAATAGAAAAACGCTTTATCTTAATGCTAGGGAATCAATGGTAACCATCATTGATTAGAATTAAAAAAAAAAAAATAACTACTAGTATATCACATATGTATTTTTATTATAAAAAAGGACAATTGCTATGATACCATTTCGGGAAAATCTTTGTTTTTTTTCAATCATTTTTTATTTATTGAAATTTCATGAAAAATATTTAAAATCGTTTCTTGAATAACCTGTATTTAACTACACTGTGCTCTTGCAATACACTGCGCATTGGAAACCTATATGGTCTTTCATCATTAAAGATGAAAAATCGCAAAAATCAACTACGAAACAGACATATTCAAACTTTAATTTTAAGATTTACTTAACTTATTATCACATTTTAGAGTTGGGTGCAGTTTAAATCATTTGCATTCTGCTAGATGATCTATTTGAATCGAAATCATTCACACAAATGTAAAATAACACTGTTACAACTTTTCGGGTCTTTCCGGCAGAGCTCGGACAAACACCCCGAAGGTATCAAAATCACCGAATATAAGAATTTTTTACATGGTGTCGATTCCAATCAGTTTGATTATTGTCTAGACATAATTGAATGGTCTTTTGTGGTGTATTTTGGGGTATATTATTGACTTTTTGTTAAGCGTAGCTCAGATCTCGACAGATAATATATTATCCTACATTTATATCATGTTCTATAAAAAAGGGGGGAGGTGTCATTGACACCTACTTAATACATTTAAGGCTGTTTTCCACTTGTGAATCGGAAAGGCCCAAAAAGTTGCGATTGGTAGATTACATTCATTCAAATCTACGTCCTCTGAAGATAGAAAATGTCATGAAGTACGCGGCCATATATCTTCGTTAAAAATGTTTTTTAACAAAAATTACATTCATACTCTCTAGATCTCCATGTGGTGCAGAGTCTAGAATGCTGGAAATGTATCCAACACGACTGTCACCTTGATCCAAGGACCAATCAAAAGGCCGAAAAAGTCACGTGTGCTGCCGGTGAACACTGTTTGGTAAGTTATACACGGTAATCCACAAAACTCAATCGAAACTTTTTTTTCGGCGGGAGGGGGGGGGGGGGGTTAGAGGGGATTACCGGGGGATGGAGGCTGCTTGGTCAGGAGTCTGTGGGCTACGGACTTCCAATTCTTAAAATTAATATACATGTAACTTAAACTATATACTAGTCTGTCCCAAGCTTCCATCACTTTTTGATGATTTTTAATAAAAATACACAGTTACATCTTTTCACGATTCGGAACTAACTTGGAATACCTCGCACAATTTTTCAACGTTATCATCCGGGCTATTTCATGGCTGATGCAATGCAAAATCCTCGTAGACTTTCTATTTTGGGTTGTGTATTGTACCCTGAAGCGGTAGAGAGGGGCGTTTCAAAACAGATAATCTGGACATTATTTATAGTAGTGGATGAACGTGGTTTGAGCACAAAGGTGTTTATAATTATCGAAAATTAAGCGAAAAGTGATGGAAGCGAAATCTCGGGACAGAGTATAAACAAAGCGTAGAGATCCCGTCACTAAACCATCGCTTGCTGTCAAATTGATGCTACATGGCAAGAAAGTAAAAAAAAAAAAACAGATTTCGGACTTTACGTATGATCGAGCAAACAATTTTCTGCAGGAGTAATTGAATTACTAACAGCAATTGCTTCTATGTTGCACAAATTGCGATGATGAAGTTATAATGCATAATGTGTACATACATAGTCTTATCTTACACTTTAAGAAAGGTTGAAAATATAAACAAACAAAAAATAATGCAATTTTTGTTACTTCATATGGACTATGAAGGTAGCGACAAAATATACATTCATCTGGGGTTTTTTTCTACAATGTTCGCTATCTTCATATCACGATGAACATGCAAAGAAAGCATTTTATGTTTAAACGAAACGCAGCAGATGTGTTTAAGGAAGCTTGGTGGTCAACAAACACACCAGCGGATCTTCCTTAAATTTTTTAGATATGATTTGTCTAGTTATAAACTTTCAAGGAGTAAAGAAAAATCCAAATATTTTAGATTTAAAATTTGCTGTATCTTCATACAGAGCTCTTTTTCTTAAGAGATTGATATAGTCTAAAAATGGCCACGACCATCCAGCCCTCTTAAGGAATATAGAGCAAGAGTACAATAAGGTATGCAAACATTGTTTTGCAAAGATATGTACCATCTCTCCTTTTTACGACAGACACTTCCGTCACAGTGTCATTTGATGTCAAATTGAAAAACAATATACTGTGTATATCATAACATGTAATCGATCGCGAGTCAAATATTCTGAACTTTTTAAATTAGATCAATATAAAGAATTTGGAAAATTAAATTTGCATGCATTTTTCCTTCTTAAGTAGTAAAAGTAATGCTTTTGTAATGCTTGTAATACTAACTCATAATGCACATCTCTATGCGCTATGATTTTCTAAATTTTTAATTAGTGTATATAGGGTCCTTAGGTGTATATAAACAGTATGACTTATAATGTATCTTTATTAAGGTTTCCGCGTATTTTTGTCTCCGATATTTTCATCAATATAATTTATCTTCAACGAAAAAAAACAAACAAAAACCCTTTATTAGCAAAGCATGTTACAGGAGCCGCATTGTTTTCATAATTTGACTAGTTATATAGTTATAAAAGAGCAGCGCAAAAATCGATAGTTTTACCGTAAATTGAGCACAAAGAGTCAGAAAAGCTTCAGTTACGGGAAGCACTGTATGCGAGTTTTAGATTGTATAATTACCATCACTTAGCTAAATGAAAGGAAGTTGCCAAAACACTGTGATTATTATCAGAAAGGGATCTAGCTATATTTAGCAACGCTTTTAAAGGAAGTGGGTCAGAAATTTCTCTGACAGCTAGCGTCTTTCAAAAAAGTATTTGTGGTAAAGATTCTCTCTCTCTCTCTCTCTCTCTCTCTCTCTCTCTCTCTCTCTCTCTCTCTCTCTCTCTCTCTCTCTCTCTCTCTCTCTATTTTAAGCTTGATTTACAGCTCAATACAAAAAACTTTGGGATATTTCCTTTTTTTAATACATTAAAATACACAAAGGGGTGCATGATCAATAAAACACTGGCGTCGTTCAATATACATGTACAGCGATGACCCAGTCGATCTTCTGAGTGATTATCCTTAAGTTTGTGAAATATAACTACCCATGCTATTTTTCAAAATCCTTCGCTTATAATGTCGAATCATCATTGTCCGTGGTGGTTCAATACTCAAACATTTTAGAAATCCTTGAATTCCACTTGCCAACGAAGTTTTACATCCGTACGTACGAATTCGGTATTTAGACTACACAGGAGTATATTCCTTCTCGGGACGTTGACCTCGAAATTACGTTCAGACGAACCTTGCAAATCATGTTTTTGCGTTCCTTTTCTTATTGGAGGCGAGTTTTTGGGTGGGGGTTTGAGTGGGGGGTGGGGGGGGGGTTGAGTGGGGGTGGACTGGGTCTTGCATTTGGGTGTCTTACTTTTGCCTGAAAATGGAGAGCATATAACGTTCATAATATGTTTCTGTCCGGTCATGCGTTGTAAAATTTTCTGAAATATTGTTTTCAACAACAACAAAATCTAAATCATAATTAAATTGCAGACAAGTTCAGCATCTTTTAGGAATTTGAATGGCCAGTGCTATTTTGTAGACAATATTTAAACCTCCTCCTGGAAAAGTAAATTAAAGACAATTTATATAGAAACATATAACATTTCTTTTTTTACGCTGGAAATTGTGAATTGCTTTCCTTAACAAAATGAAACTGATTGCTAGTAAAAGCAAATTTCAAATTATCAGGTGGATCTGATAGTTTCAATTGTTTGTCAAGCTTTAACATTTCTTAATTTCTTTATTTCAGAAAGTGCGATTTCAGATGTTTCACAACGAATCAAACACATACTTTGATTCGGTGGTCCGATCGTGCTCGTCCTACACGTGCCCGTATGCCAGCGAGGAGGAGCACACGACGTGCATGAATCATGCCCGGGACTACATGTTTAAGGGGTGTTCCCTGCGCAGCTGCTGTAATGACCGGGACCTGTGTAATTCTGGATCCGCCCCAGCTTCTGTACTTTTACTGACTGTAATGTTACAGGTTTTGTTACTGATCACGTGAGACGAGGGCTGGGACTGTTTCAAGTGCCAGTTGCCATCCTTATTAAAATTATTTATTTATTTATATAAATTGTGTCTGAGAGAGAGAGAGAGAGAGAGAGAGAGAGAGAGAGAGAGAGAGAGAGAGAGAGAGAGAGAGAGAGAGAGAGAGAGAGAGAGAGATTATAACATAATTGAACATGCATGTTCAATATGAGAGAGAGAGAGAGAGAGAGAGAGAGAGAGAGAGAGAGAGAGAGATTATAACATAATTGAACATGCATGTTCAATATGAGAGAGAGAGAGAGATATATATATATATATATATATATATATATATATATATATATATATATATATATATATTATAACATAATTGAACATGCATGTTCAATATTCGTTTTGCGAAAATTGTTTTGATATGTACCTGAATAAATAATACAAAAATGTTTTTGGTTTTTTTTTTCAATATATGAATGAGAAAAAGTTTTAACATTTTCATATGTTAAAATGTTTTGACAGTCTAGCAAATGGGCGTTTAATTTTTAAATTTGCAAAATTACGTATTTTTACATCATGCTGCAATGTTCGTTATACCTTTGTACCATTCCATCCTTTTCATGGACTGTGTTCCAATGTACGCCATTCAAATAAATCCTTAAAAGAATTGGTTCCCTTAGTTTTTAATGCATCATAATTGATTAAAAATTCATCCGTTTAAAAAGCTGATTGAAATGATTGAAGGATAATTACTTCTTTTGGACGCGACTTTGCTACTTAAGCGTATTTTGGGGGGGGGGGGGGGGGGGGGGGTTATTAATTTTTGTAAATCAACTCATATCTAAAGACGTATCCATGGATAAATCAATGCTTCAATTATTGAATTCATTAAGCTTTTTCTGTATAAAAATCTACTCTTCAATATTACTCAGTAAGAATTAGTCAGATAAACACCACAGTATTCCAAATTCAAAGGTCATCTAAATATCAAGTAATTTCTAAGGTACAAACAATACATATATACCTAGGCTAATTAAAAAAAGTTTGAGTGCTTTACGATATTTCCAAGATATATTAAGGAGCCTTTGAACGGCATTATTAAATTCATGTACGATTCTTCAAATTTAATTTTGTTCGGGGCTCGTGAAAAAGGGAGCAGTTTCGAATACTTACATGTACAAGGCCGATAACTTTCGGTGTAATGTTACTCTCAACTAAGTTGTTTGTGCAGCACGTTAAAAAAAATAGAATTTAAAAAGGGCAAGAGTTTCTATATATCAAGGCCGTTAATGGACGCAGGCATCAAGTGAAATAGGCATGAATAATGTACATGTACCTACAGCTTAAATTTCAGACAAATCTTGATTATTTCTATAAACCAACAACTGAATGACGAAGAATGAAATAAATATCAACAGAATGTATAAGATCTGTATAAAGAAATTCCCCTCCGCGGCCTTTTTTCGAAAAAGATCAAAAACATTTTAGGATATTTTTTCCTGAGTTTTGGCAGTTCAGGCCTATGTCAAGTTGGTGTTTGACACTATCTACCCAAGATCCATGGTCCTAATAAATGGCTCTGATTTTGCAGATCTTAGGTTCTTGTTAGAAAAGTTAGAATCTTTGATGCAATGCCAAGCTGCTATCAACTCCCTGACCAACTGATGGAAAACAATTCAACACTCTAAAAATGCTTGCATGATATGGCTGTTTCAAATCTTCAAACGGAGAAACATAAACTCGCACATGGACAAACAACTTTATTTCCGAACGGAGTACTAGTTGTTTTTACAGGTTTGGAAAAAAGTGTGCAGAAAAAATTACACATAGAATTCAATACACTTGTCTGATAAACATGAAAGAATTTATAATTTTTCGTAACAACATCAGACGGTGCATTTTAAACGTATAGGTATACATGCATGTAAAGATTCACAGGATTGTTTTTAGCACCCGAAAAAGACCTGAATACACATGTACAATCAAACAATAAATTCAATATAACAAACGCAGCTATTTGCTGGTCTACATTGAATCATAGAGTCTTATCAATATTTCAGAATTTCATTAAATAGGTAAAGTTTAATGACATCAAACCCCTATAACTTTCTTTCAATGTATGCAGCGGTGACTATATTTAATCAAAACAAAAGGAGATTGAAACTATTTGTAAATCTTTAAAGGCAAAGGAAATCAAATTTGCCTTCTCCGTTCAATAACAGCTACATGTACGATGAACAAAATAGTTTGCCGTCGACATTCATTACGACGGAAATACATGCATAAACCATTTAATGAAACCCATAACTTGCACGACAATTGTACAGTCCATATATATACAGATTGCGAACGCAGAAAACTCAATATTTCAGAATCATACATGATACATGAAAGGGCATAAGACAGGGTGTTTATTCTATTCCTTCAATAAGTTTAGCAATTTCTTTTTGCTCCTCGGAAAGTTTCGGTTCCTTTTCTACAACAGGCTGGGTCTTCTTTACGTCTGTCGCTGGTCTCTTGTTTCGCAGGTTGAACCCTTTCTTGTGTTTCACTGTGAAATGGTCTCGCAGTTGCATCAGCGACCCCAGTGTCTTTCCACACTCTTTACACACAAACTGTTTCTTCTCCTCCTCATTATCGCTCTCCTCTTTCGAGTCCTTGTTTTCGTCCGACGGTTTCTCCTCCACAACCCAAGTCGCATTTTCAACGACTTTGCTCTCTCCTTCAGGCGTGTCTTTGTCATTGTCCTCTTTTGGAATGTCGAATATCGGGAGATCTTTGGAAGCCTCTGGTTGTGAAACTTCTTTGGGTTTAATGTCGTCTTCTCTGTCCCATACTTCATCTTTGACTATCATCTTCATACTGATTCTTCTTTCCCACTCGGTCTCCTCATCGTCTGCCTTTTCCTTAGAGTCATTTACATAACTTTCTTCTGTATTTGACGAAATATTGTGAAGATCACTAAGCTCTTCGACAAACTTTCTTTCACTTTTCCCTTTGTCGTCTGATTGGTCAAGACCGCGATCGTCTCTAACAGACGTTGACCTTTTTCTACTGTTTCCTCTACCTCCTGAATGGGATCGAGATCGAGATCGAGATCGGGATCGGCTTCGACTTCTTCTATAACTTCCGTGACGTCGAGAAGAGTATCTTTCGCGTGATCTGCTTCTTTCACGGCGTGATGATCGAGATCGCCGATCATAAGATCTTGATCTCGAGCGTCGTCTTTCTCTTGACCTTGAACGATGCCTGCTCTCTCGTGAATCTCGCCTTCCACGCGGCGACAAATATTCGCGATCTTGGCGACTGTTTTCGTCGTTCACAAGCGACGCTTCTATATTATCGCTATTGTTTTTTACGGTTACTTGTCTGTAGCTCTCGTCTCCTGGAGGAAATATGTCCTCGTCTTCATCACGGGTTGGGGTAGCGCAGTTACTCGATGGAATACTGGAATCCTCTTGGGACCTAGATCTGTAATCTATCTTCATGCTTTGCTCAGTCGACTTTTCTCCAACAGAAGGATCTTCTCTACGTGTTTTCTCGTCTCTTCGATCATGGTCATCTCGTGACGAGACTTTGCGAGATCTTGGAGAACTTCTTCTGGACCTCGAAGAACTTCTTCTTGACCTTGAAGAACTTCTGCGAGATCTTCTTCGGGAGGGACGACGATCTGGGGATCTTGAAGACGAGCGATGGTGGTGACGATACTTCTTATGATCATACCTCATGTGTTTCTCCAAGTGATACTTATCTTTGAAAATGTCTCCACAGAAATCACATTTTAGCATCTCTAGTTTATGCATTTCGCAATGTTCTTTAAAAATCAGTTCATCAATTTGTTTGTCGCATTTATAGCACGTGATTTTCTTTGAGTGTTTAATCAAGCGGTGAGTTTGCAGCTTTTCTCCAGATTCAAATGCTCGCTGACAAATATCGCATTGATACTTAGGAGGAGCGTGAACATCATCTGCATGGCGATCCAAGTCTCTTTGGTGCCAAAAAGGTTCACCACACAACGGGCACGGGTACTGGGCAGTATGAATAAGATGAACATATTTGATATGGCGGAAGGCGTCTTCGTCCGTCTGTGATATGATATAACAACTCTTACATCTCCACCCATGCTGAGCAGGAAAGGCAGGCGATGGTGGCAAAACTGTACAGGGCTTCGGGACGTTTATACTTCCCATAAACCCATGAGAAGGAGCATATATCATATGCATTTTCCACTCCTGTTTGTTTCGGAACATGTCGTGACAAGGCGGACATCTATAAGGATCAAGGTGGAACTCTCGTCCATGCTTCGTGTCTAAAATGTGTTCCGTCCATTTGGTCAAATTTTCGAAGGTTTTGTCACAAATGAGGCAGCGATGGCTGTAATTCCACTCCATCAAGTCATCGAAATAACGATCGATATTATCAACATTTAGTTTAGGATTATCGTAAGGATTGGTTACGACTGGCTGCACTGGCTGCGATTCACTCGGCTTTTGGCGAGAAGGAGAAAGACTAGAATAAGACTCTTTGTCTTTTCGCTTGTTTTCAGACGGTGAACGTGAAGGTGATCTTTCTCTTGTTCTACCAGGACTTCTTTTGCGGACTAGATTCACTTGTACGTCTCTATTAGGGCTGGGTTCATCGCGACGAATTGGTGAGAGACTTTCGTCCGACCAATTGGACTCCTCTTTTTTTTCCACCGTAATGGACCTTGCCCAGGTTTCGCCGTTATCTTCCAACCCGTCAGGCTCAGTTTGGTACAACTGTTTGGTTTCCTGGCATTCTTGACGACTAAGGTAGGGGTAACTGCCATCGTTGCGAATCTGTTTTGTTTCTTGGGATTCTGTACGACTAACGAATGGATAATTGCCATCGTTATGATTCTGTTTGGTTTCCTGGGAATCTTGACGACTGAGGTATAGATAATTGTCATCGTTACGATTCTGTTTCGTTTCTTGGGATTCTGTATGACTAAGGAATTGATAACTGGCATCGGTTCGAATCTGTGCGGGCAATCCATTTGAATTCGAATTCACTTCCAAAGATCTAATAGAACCATGAACGGGTGCGGAGTTTTCGTATCTGCTATCATTTATACGACTAAATGTGTTCCGATCGTGACTTTCCGGGACAGACTCGCCTAAAAATGCTTTCCCTTCTTCTAAAACTTTTCTGGACTGTTGTAAAACGTCTTCATATAGAAAATCATCAGTAATATCATCTGTCTTTTCGGGATCCTTACTATTATCAACTAGGTTTCCACTCAGAATTTCATCAAATAGATCGTCAGTTTTCTCTTCAAATCTCGTTACATTTTCAGGCGATGCGTTATTTGGAATAGGATCGTCGTCTTTATATTTCCACCAAAAGTCCTTCTCGGTCGGCGGTTTGTCATTGGTGTTATCGTCTTCCACATCCGGTGTATTCGAAAATAAGTCGATTTTGGATTTGGGCGCTTTTCTATTGTAAATGTCCCCGTCATCATCGTCTGAAGATTCACTTTGATTCGTCCAATTAGAAGTGTCCCATTTGTTTTCAGACTTAAGCTTCTTCCATCCAGATTCCGCGCTCTTGAATCTATCGGGTTTACTGATTTCGGCCGCTTTTTCAGTTTTATACTGTTTCCACCTAGCCCCGGCACTCTCATATGAATTACTATGAGCCACGTGCTCATGTTCTCTTTCGAAATCTCGGCCTTTGCGATTATACGCTGTTTCGTAGTGGGCATCTTTCTCTGGTTTTCCTTGATGTCTCGGATCACCACTTTCAACATTTCTGGATGTCATTCTATGGTCCCTGGGGTCGTTGTTTCTAGACTGCAGCCTTGGATCCCTGGTGTTATTCTCTCTTGGCTGTAGACGAGGATCTCTACTTCTACCCTCCATTCTTGTGTATCCGGTGGTTTTGCCAGTCCTGCTTTTGTAGCCCTGTGTGTGTTGGGCATTGTCGTGCCTCGATCGGGACTTCTTTATGTAGTGTAATGGGTCGTTGTCATCGTCAGAATCCGGGTAACTGACAATAGAGGAGTTCTTTCTGGACATGATTAGGGGTTCAAACGTGTCACTTCATCCTACAAAACATTGAAACAGCCTGTATAAGAACAGCACTCAGCGGATTATTATAATTATTATAATTATTAAATTTGCAAATACTAGTAGATATTTTTTTTCTTAGCTAGTTTATATAAGAATCAGAGGATTTATCCATAACATACGTGCATGGAGCGTTGGTGCTTGCTTTAAATTCAAGAAATTTTTTTATCATATTTTCTCAATTGTAATTTCCATGTGTCGGATTGCTTTGTTACAACGTGATTTTATAACGAATGTTTATTGTATCTCGTACAAATTACATGTACATGTACTGTCATCCACCTTTTCTCGTGGCGATTTTTTTTTCGCAAACAAATAAGAAAAACAATTGATTCAACAGTCATGTTTTATCACATACAAGTAAAATTGCTGTACAGTACGCCATATTTATCATGTAAAATTCAGTTTTTAAAATAAAAAAAAAACCTTTAATATCTCCATTTCAAACAGTGTTTAAGGAGGCTAGGTGGTCGATAAATTAACCATCAGATCTACGTTAAACTTTTAGAATTTAAGTTTTAAGCTATAAACTTGTATTTAGTAAAGGAAAGGTCCGAATGTATTAACTTTGAAATTGAATAGTTTCCTATATCTTTATATATAGAGCTATTCTTCTTAAGGAGATCGATATAGTCTATAAATATGGCCACGGCCATCGAGTCCTCTTAGAATAAATGTCCAGAAAACGCTAATAAATATCGATGTTGATATTTATTTAATTACTGAACATCAGACGATGGAAAAATACTGTCAATCATGATGCGAATACTCTTTTTGTAACAAGTTAGAATTGTCTCTAGGCATAAAAACATTTATTGACGCCTACCATGTCTTTTGTGCAATATGTTCGGCCTTATTCGTTTCTTTTCGAAAACATGATTTGCTTTAGTGTTATGAATTTCCTTTTCCTTGTTTAACATGCAAGTCATGTCAAGCTTCAAGATCGTCCTTTCCTATTTTACTGATTACCTTCCCGGGGTTTTGAATTTTCTCAACCGTCTTTTCAAAAGTTCAAAGATTAATCCCTGTTATTTTTCAGTACAATTACAGCTTATCAAACAAAAATAAATAAATAAAAAGCACAAGTTTTTGAAATGTCGTGGCCTCGACGATTTCATGTACAAAGTCCCGATCAATAAACTTGTCCTCTTTTTAACATTGAGCGATTTCGACCATTGACATGGTCAAGTAAGAATGATATCTGTTTGCGTAATTATAATAAGATACTGCTAAAATGAAACTTGATGGCAGACAAAACAAGACTACAGAACGACGGACAAAATGTGATATTGTTTGATCTTCACTCTCGGAAAAAAAATTCACGTGCATGCATATTCGTAATTTTATAAATCAACTTGTTGCCTAATTAACATTTACCTCTGGTCATTGTAATCAATCTAGACTTGCATAAAACTTAATCCAAAATTTTAAAGCAACAAAAAAACAACGCAGAATTGTAAAATTAATTTGCAAGTTTTTTTTTTTCATTTCCTCATAAATCAAGGTTCCCCAAGTGTTTTTTTTTCTTCCGCTTTGACAAAATTTGTCATATTTTTAATAAGCAGCTATTCGCTACTTCATGATTAACAAAACAAAATGCATGACGCAATTCTCTGCCAAAAATTGCGCAATAATGCTTTCGTCTAATACAATGCCTCGTTGAATGAACTTTTTGGGTTTCTGTTGTGAACGTGAACGGACATTTTTTTTTGTTTACATATACATGTACAAATGGCGAAACCTAGAACATTTTCTGATTTCATCTCTAGTGTTTGATAATTTGGGCAACTGCAGTGTCAGACAGAAATTAATGAAAGTTTAAAGGATGGCGAAAAAATTACACGGTAGTATCTACAGATTGTCCTTTTTTCTGTTTGTTGCATATTTCTAACAATTCTCTGCCGTTGC
Organism: Magallana nippona; assembly: GCA_033439105.1. Classification (NCBI taxonomy): domain Eukaryota; kingdom Metazoa; phylum Mollusca; class Bivalvia; order Ostreida; family Ostreidae; genus Magallana; species Magallana nippona. Next base: position 18,101,667 of record CM065924.1, read on the forward strand.
CATAACCACCGCCAAGTCGCAGAAAGATCAACCATTAAAAGGTTTTCTATCAACTAAATACAGGGTTGTCTCATTATATTTTCGATTGCATGTTCAGATATTGAAAATAACGCAATAATTAATTGTCATATTATTCAGGTATAACATGTACTTGCACAAAACATGGTTTGTGTCGAAAAAAGCCGCATAGAAAGCTGTTGCTTTTTCTTCTCTCTAAAAAACCACACTAACAAAAAATGCAATCATTAATTTGGTCAAGCAGCAATGATTGATCTTTCTGAACTTCTTTTTCTTTCTTTCAACTGTCTCGAACGTAAAGCTTGCTAATGACCAGAGATGCCATCAAGATGGACGACAAACCATTCGGAAGAGCTATTTCTGGAAACAGCAGACAGATCCGAGCAGTTTATACTGGTAACCAAAGACGATACCGGGTTATGGGCCCTAATGATAAACACCGCGCAGCATCATTAATTTTGCTTCAGATGCGCATCAAACAAGATTCTGAAGAAATATCGCTCGCTCGTAATTAGTTTGCCTTATGCTAAAACCTTGATAAGGGTTCGCTGAGTTTAATCCATATTGAGGTAATAATAATTCATTCTTCCATTTGCTCGAGACTTTTTTTCTCTCTATATTCAATGATAAAACGATCCACATCAGGACAATCGTATTTGTTTTGTTTTTGCTTAGTTTGGTGCTTCACATTGATATTTAGTGGAACTTGCCATAGAAAAACATGATGTTCCTATGTATCAAGTGTTTCAATAATACAAAAAAATAAAATAAAATTTTATTATGTTTTTAAATGTCTGGGCTCTGTTTCAATATTAATTGTCATTGCAATAATGAATATTTTTTCTAGAAATGGTAACAAACCATGCGCGGATCCAGAAATTTTTTTCCCCGGAGGGAGGGGGGGGGGCGAAGGATAATTGTGTTTGCCAGCGGGGTCCGAGGTATATTTGCGATAATTTTACTATGTAAATTTGATAAATTTTCATTTTCCAGGGACCCCCCCCCCCCCCCAGATCCGCGCATGCAAACCAAAGTCAGATATGTCTCTTGCATTCTCGGAATTTGACATATTGAATATAAGATATTCAGTTGAGGTGCATGAGGGGATATGAAAAATACACTGTACCGTATCTTCGTGTTTTTTTCGCAAGTTTGCAAAACGGAGAAAATCTGTAACCTTTTTATGTACGCAAATCATTTTCATGCGATTTTAAAACTTTTCATAGCAAACAATATCGGACATTATTGCTGCGAACAATATCGGACATTATTGCTGCCTATATCAAGTTTTGTATGTAAAAGTTCTCCCTAAAAAAGCAAATTAAAATTGAATCATCGCAAAACTAGCTGGATGTATGATATAACAACTTTTTGAAAGTTTTGAATGACACAAATCTATTAAAGGAGCATGGTCACGATTTTGATCAAAAAATTATTTTGTCCGTTTTTGATGTTTACAATGCTTCAGTATGGCATTTTTAATAGTCAACCAAAATTCTGGTTGATCATTAGATATGCATTACTAATTACCTGTATATGAAAGCATTGTAAACAAAAAACATAGCAAATATTTACCCAAATTCGTGACCATGCCCCTTTAAGTGTGCCATTGAAAAAAGTCTATTCTGTGACAAGATACCGATTTTCTTAACTATCCCAAGAAAAAATTATTTTAGACATTTCAAACAATATTTTAGTCTTACGACAAGCAAGTCTGTCAAGACAGGAATATTGTTGAATTCGTTTTGGGTTAATTAAAGGTGACCTCGACCAGTAACGCAAGATGTATTGATTCGTGAGAGAAGAGCATCAAACGGTGCCTGTGTTATGTAAACAAACAACCCTATGATAAAATGAAAAAACCTAGAACCATCATGATGGCTTGTATAGTTGATAAAAATTAGCTTTTATCTAAATCAGGCAACGAAGTTCTCTTTTTTTTCCTTTGTTATTAAATTCAAACCCTAAAGTCGAATTGAGCCACCATAATGACATTGCGTGCAAGGCTTCCCTATAAAATCCAACGTCAAGGGTGTCCCGATTTTATTTAAAGCATTTTCCATTAACTTTAGCGCCCTAGTTATGTACTAGGATGCAACGCGCCGAGACACACCCTAATACATATCCTCTTTGAACGGATCGATGACGAAGTGCAGAAACGTCAGGACAACCCAACAGTTCTTTCCATAAATCTCCCTACTGAAGAAATATACTGTATCAAAAATCGCTGTGCGTTTAATTTCCATTCTACCGCAGACGCACACTTTAATGCAAATAGACCTAAAAACCTTTCATTCAATTTTACGGAAATAACAGTCATATTTTAAGATAAACTGGCTTCTACACTTTTTTTTGTAATTTTCTGAAAATAATAAGAGATGCTACAGAAAGGCATATTTTAAATCAAAATTCATTGCAATAGATAACTCGATTCCACCACACCCCCTTTTTCGGAGTAGGATTTTGAGGTATTAGGAGGGGGTTTCTTCTTTTATTTTCGTTGCGTTTTTATTTGCTTTTGGTGTTTTTTCGGGGGGATGCTTTTGTTTTGTTTTTGTTTTTGTTTTTTGTTTTGTTTTTTTTTTTGGGGGGGGGTGGTTTTGTTTGTTTTTGGGTGGGTTTTTTTTTTGGGGGGGGGGGGGGTCTGTCCTATTCCATCTCCCACTTTCGGAAACAATACGTCCCTGCACCCTGCACCGCGTTATTTTTTTATTCAATAAGAAGTCCACTAAAAAAAATCTTTTACGAAGAAAATAAATGAAGCGGCGAATGGTTCGTTTGGTTTTTGGGTTCAGCGGATTTTGAAAGCGGACTATGTCAAATGGCAGAAATTTTCGGTAAAAGTAGGACGAACAATTAAAACAAAATATAATACTAATTTATATCAGTAATACCATTACGATTACTTATTGAGCTATTATTAGAAAATGAAAGTGGTCCTTGCCCCCTTTGTTTCCTTTACACAAAATTTTGAAGAAATAAATTCGAAAGTAGAATTTCTGTTAAAACTATTGTTCTTGAGTGGGGTTTTTTTGGGGGGTCAATCGTAAACTGTTAGACGTGTTCATCGTGCCGCTAACAACAATAACATGTTTTGTTTAATGTGCATGCCAGCACTTTATGCAAAATCAATATCTAATCAGATTTTTTGCGATTTAGTTGACAATAATTTTTAATAAAATTCTCATACATTTAACTTCCTTTTCCACCCTATGTATGTCATTGCATGTACCATCATAAAGAATATCTTACAAATGAGAGTTCTGATCAGGCGGGATGCGCAGATCAACAAAAAAACCCAGAACGGGGTCCGAGGAATAATTTTGTTTGCTTATTTTGATTTCAATTTTCAGGGGGGTCCAACAACCCCATTCCCTTCTAGATCCGCACATGCTACTGCAGGATATTGCTGTTTAAATCTCTTTCATCGACTTGAACTAGAGGGGTTGAAAGACTCATCGATTTAATTATGTCTCGTATGTTAATAAGTAAATAAAGTTTGACATCTTATTTTCTAACAACGATGATGACCCTTTCACTGTTCTTCACTTTTGACCTTTCACTGACTTTGACCTTTTCATTGAGGTTGACCTTTCAGTGACACTTACCCTTTCACTAACCTCAACCTTTCAGTAACATTAATAATAACTCTTTCACTAATCTTGACTTTTGACCATCAAGTGCAATTCACTAATGTTGACCTTCAGTTACAGTTACCCTTTCACTAACCTTGACTTTTGAGTGACACTGACCCTTTCCTGACGTTGACCTTTCGGTTACATTAATCCTTCTACTAACCTGGATTTTTTACCGTTCATTGACATTGACCTTTTAGTTACAGCCAACCTTTCACTAACCTTGACTTTCGACCTTTTCGTGACATTTAAGGTACAGTCATCCTTTCACTAACCTTGACTTTTGACCTTTTAGTGACATTGACCCTTTTACTTACGTTTACCCTTCTGTTACATTAACTGGTTCGCCAACGTCGACCCTTTCAATGACGTTGACCTTTCAGTTAGTAACACTTTTATCAACCTTGACTTTTTACCTTTCAATGACGTTGACCCTTTACTGATGTTGACATTTAAGTTACATACACCCTTTCACTGACCTTGACTTTTGACCTTTCAGTTACACTGACCCTTTCACTGACCTTCACTTGGAAAACTTATGAAGTATGTGTACCTGGTCAATTTGCGGTAGTTAACGGAGATTAGCAGACAGATTGGCAGACAGACAATGATTATACACCATCTTTATATGTCCTTTAACTTTATATTAAGTGAACATATTTTTTACCTTTATTGCGAGTTTCTGTTCCATTTTCATCATCTTGAAAGTCTGGTTCTTATCCATTGTCAATAAGGGTACCAGTAAATTTGATTTTTTGGATTTGGATACATGTAAATGGATTTCATGCAGATTCCAATGTTTTTGGGGTTTTTTTATAATTGAAATACAGGTAACACCCTGTTACAGTATCCTCTTTTAAGCAGTCAAAAGTGTTTTTGTATGTTAATTGTTATTTGATATATTCTATAAGTTAGCTACTGAAGATTAAATCTGAATATGCCATTTAAGTTGGGAGTACATTAAACTCTGTTTACTACAGTGGACCCCGCTTTATATAATAGTTATTTTGTCAGGAAAAATTATTATATTAACCGGACTATAATAATAACCGAACCCAGCTAAATTCAATTTGTACAAGTATTGACAATCATGTTCCGAACATGTAAAACAGAGGAAAGTTATTCCTATTATTCTTACATGTATGATATACTGTTAACTGCAGGCTGTGTGGATAACTTATCAAATTAATTTAAATTTGATTGTTGGCCTCATTAACAAGATCTTCATTTTTCTCTTTTAAAAGTTTTCAAATACAATTGATTCACAAATTTCATGAAATTTGTTCCATCAATGAATGTCCAGACAACAATAGACAGTTGGTCGTAACAGCTGTAACATCCAAATGAGTTTTTGTTGAAATGAATTGGTTGTCCAACAACGAAGGATTTGATCTTGCGTTTCTACCAGTTTTGTAGGGTGGGCTAATACTTTAAAATTGATCTTAATTTTTTTTCGACCTAATGGATTAAAAGGGGGATGCATCCATTTTTGTCCATGACCACTTTAAGCTTATAACTTATCAGATGCTGCGCAATAAACTGCAGAGTAAAAGATGCCCAGCAATCATAGTGTTAAAACATTAGCATTTGTTTGCCCTTTTCGAGATATATACCACTAAAAATAATGTGATACAAAACTTTTATTATTGTCATTATGTTCAATGATTTTTTCAAATTGGAACTGATTATAAAATGCATTTATGTGTACCATTTATGCTTTTAAAATGCATTTTATTACCTGGTAATCAAAAAATGTCTCTAGTAAAAATTTTCAATAAAAAGATAGACAACTCTGGAATAATTATGTGCTCAAATTTTTCCATTAAACTTAATTTGGAAATCAATTTTCAAAAAAAATATTGATTCAAATTAATAGCTTGCATATCTCCTGCTAAAACATTAGTTAATCTTAACTTTCATTTATTTAATCAGAGACTAAAATATTTTTTTCTCAATCCTGTAAAAAACTATTTTTGCTCTTTGTTCAATCAGAATAAAATTCGAACTGCCAAACGATTGAATTAAAATTTGGTTTTTCTCCCTTCAAGTTTGATGTAAATGTAATGAGAAAATATTTGATAGTACAATGACTATAGCACTTTCTTTCCGCATAAATGATACACTTAAGTAATCCCAAAGGCAAATTTTTCAATGTTTCAAATCAACAAACCTTTTGTACAAAATGTCAGAATCTTCTTCTTTTTATATAATTTTATGAAAACCAGTAAAATTACAGAATTCTTCTCACTTTTTTCTGTATCTTTTTTCTTCTGTCTTCATCTGTGTCTTTCAATCTTCTCTCTATCTCTTGATTCCAGTTCTCCTTACAGCTACAAAGGATATAGCACAACTGTTGACTTGAGAGTATAAATGTAATTTTAATAACATAGAAAATCTAAATAAACAAATAATTGAAGCTACATGTTAATGTATTTCAAAAAGAAACTTTAAAGATTAACAAAATTTGCTAAAGTTTGGAAAAATAAAAAATAAAATGATATTTTGTATTCAGTTCTCTTTTTTCTCCCAAAACTTAATGAACAATTTTTAGAGTTAATAATAGACTCATTTTCAGTTTTTTCATTTTTCTATTCTATTTTTTCCTTAATCACTTAGTCAAGAGGGGGATGAGGTGGGGTTGGGATGGTGGTATTGATTAGCGCAAATGGACATGAGATTTAAAATGTCTTCTTGAATACCAGCGGAATTATTTATCTAACACTGTAACTGTGATTTTTTTTTTTTTTTTTTGGGGGGGGGGGGGGTCTGACCTGACCCCCATAATAATTCAAAAGGCCAAAGTGACTTAAATTGCACACTTTTAAAGATAAATCCTGGGTGGGTTTTTTTTCACTTAAATCCTGAAATATTCTGAACACAATTCAATTTAAAAAAATACATTAAATAAATTTTTTTCATTTTTCTATTTTTGTATATGGATTTCATTTTTGGAATTGAAGGGATGAGGGCTGGTAAAAAAGAGGATACTATGGATAGTCAATAAAAGCCTTAGGTACTGTCTTCAATATGTTTAGAGCAAAAAACATCTGTAACAAAGACAATCTCACATAACACTCGATCTTCTTTTTCTGCTTCTTTATTCCTCTACAATCGATCTTCTCAGTTGTTTAACTTTAGAAACAGAAAATTCATAACTGTAGCATCTGTCCTTGCTTTTCGTGGATATTGACAACATACAAAGTGACACTTTTCTTATCAAAACCAGGGAGTTAAGATTGTGTTAAACTGTTTGAAAGGACACATGCCATTATTATGCAATATATATGCCTGTAAAATTGTTAAGAATGTTGCATACGGTTCCTCTATCCTTATGTTTCTTCTTTGGTTTAAAAAGGGGGAAATACTCACGATTTTCTCTGTTTTCACATCAAAATGTCCAAGATCTGCAATGTCAATACCTGAGAAATGAACATCAGCAAAATAACCTTGACCTTCCCTTGTCACATAATATAAACATACACTGCATACAAATAAAGCGTTATCAACAACATTTTTCATTAAGAAATACCGTCGACACATTACAAATCTTAAATGTAAATAGAATGGCTTTGAGAAGACTGTCAATCGTTATTTTGTTCCAAATTAAAAATGCATATTAAGAGTTGGGCCATGCACGCGGTAATTTAACAGACGTCCATATGCTCTCCGAAGCACACTTGTTTGAATTAAGCATGACGACTAATGCGCGTCATTAGCACTTTTAAAAGCTTATTATTGCACTTACCTGTACAATCAAGCTAACCACGCTAATGAAAAGAACGTTAGGAAACCTCGACAAGATTATTGAATGTTGGTTGCCGTTCTTGTCACATCAACCGGAAGTCTGCTTTCCCCAAATTCTAACTACTAAAATGAACTTTGCTGTGATATAATTTTTCCGGAATACTTTTTTTTATACGTCACAATGCAATTGACAACGTGTATTGTTACGTCATAGTTATAAGACAAAGAAAATAAAAATTCTTAATAAACGATGGCGTCTAATATGTTGTTCAAAAAAACTGTGAGGAAAACTATCCAGGCATTAAAAGCGCTGGATAATATGACCAGTACTTCCTTGCTACATTTGATTCAGAAGAACCCCGAAAGGCGGAACCAGAGAGAGATAAATCTATTTTTACCGACCCTCATGATGAAGACTAATTGTCTGCGGAATGTTGATAGAGGTATTGAGTTTTTTATAATAATGATATACATGTGTCTTTGATAACTGCGGATGTTGTTCAATATTTATTTATTCGTTTTATTATGGAGACTTTTTTAAGCCCCTGATTTTACAACATTTTATGTACATAGAGTAATTGACATGCGTATTGCATCGGTTGATTTTTTTCAGTTGTATCTTGATAAACATAGGTATATTCAAAATCAACTTGCGAACAAAAACATTTCGCTAGATTGGGTATCTGAAGTTTTAATGCATTTTCGTAGAGGCTATATACATGTAGCACTATCATCTACCTATACATGTGCATGTAAGAATATGACTGAATTAAATATTGTATAAATTCAGAGACGTTTTTGATTTGTAGCTTGCATGATGAATAAACGTACTTATATTTATGCCGATTATAAAAATTAATTTATTTTGGGTAAATATTTAGCGTTAATCTCTAATGGCACTGCACGTGTTAACGGAAAAACATAATTTCTTCATTGCAGTATATTTACTTTAAATTACAATATAATTTGTCCAAAGAAATTGACCAAACTATTTTTTTTTCCATTTTCTTTATCCAACATAGTGATGTAATCTACATGTAATATATTTATGAAATAGTTTATCATAAAATAGTTATTTGTCAAATTGATTCTTATATACAACTTGACGTTACAATCACAGGCACCTGACGTTATATATTTTTCTCCACATAATAAAAAATAATTTATTTATGAACCCCGTCTACCTAATAATGCATGTATTATTAGGTAGAGGTTATATATTTTTTTATTATGAGAAAAATATATATTAACGTCATGCAGGTGCCTGTGGTGACAATATTAGTTTACATTCCACTATATATATTCTAATAATAAACAGTTATCATTTATAATCTGATTCAACAAAAGACCTGTCTCCCATTAGGGCAGTCAACAAATTCATATTCTCAATGAGATTTGCATAAATATTTAGAATATCAATATGATTCTTTAGCCACAAACTATATATGTATATCAACGTGTACGGCGTGTTAATCATGAACTAATTTTAGCTTTGCAAAAAACATACATGCTTTATAATTATACAGTCTTGGTGCTGTTTTTTTTTTTTAGACGTTGCTATGGATATATTAAGGTACAGTGAACACGAGCACAGGGAAGCTGGTGACGTCATAATGAAACAGGGAGAAGTAGGAAATAAGTAACTATCATTCTGAAATTATTTGTAAGAATCCGATATAATTATCTTACATACATCGACAATAGATACATAATACTGTAATACATATATGCATGTAAAATAAAACCCGTACACATATGTATTCGATATAACTTTATCACTTTGTTTAGATTTAAATTAATTTACATCCTCCTTTACTACTTTTTTCCTTTTTTTTTTCTTTTCTTGTTTGTTATAGCCATAACGTATCTTATTTAATGTACTTTATTTAAAAAATTATTTGAATTCATCTTTTTCTTTTCTTTTGAAGTTTATAAGTACCCATATATACTGTACCATGCGCGGAATTTAATCTAAAGAGGGTAGGAGTTGGGGTGGTTTCTGGGGAAAATTCCATTGATCCGCGCATTACTAAATGTACATGTAATGAATTGATTTCTTTGTTTGTGATTTTTACTGACGTCATTAACAGATTCTACATCGTCATCCAAGGCTCAGTTGGTGTTTACGTCAGAGACATTTTTAAGAGATCACGCAAAAGGAAGTCTATTGTGGTTCGATTACCCAGAATTACAAGCGAATCAACCTTACACCAACATCCGGGTGATAAATGCTGCTGTCACCCGGAAAATCACAAACTGGCCCACCATATCGACACCGAAAGACACCAGCATTGCAAATGTCACGTGACCGAGAAAAGCATCGAACACGCAAAAGAGTTGGAAGAAAAGTATGGCCCAAAAGTCAACATTTTACGTAAGTAAGATGAAAAACAAAAGTACATTTTCAAAAAGCTATAAATGAATATTCATTATTTTGCTCAATTGATAAACAGTGCAATGTTTTTAGACCTGACGAACATATACCCAAATGCAGTGTCAATTTCACTGTCCTACAACTGTAGGCCCAGGTCTTTGATACAAGAAGTATACCTTATAGATCTCTCTTCAGTAAAGACACGGAAACTTCAAAATTAGAAATTTGTGAATTACAAATCTCATTTATTTAGTGAATAACAAATACCATCTCAACACTGAATCATGGAATGAATTTGGGATTTTACTTGTTTAGCTTCAGGGCATTCATTCGGCGAGATCGCTCTTTTGAAAACGGAAGTCAGGAACGCTACAATTATCGCCGAGGAGGCTGTAGATCTTATGGTTATTCCCCGGAAGCTGTTTGAAAGCACAATCAAGGTATATCACCCTAAAACAGCAGTCCCTCGTGATCAGGTCCCTTTAGGACCTCTAACATTCAGGTCTCTCGATGATATGTAATTGACATGTCGAAGACCAACTAAGATGTCGATATCTACGATATCGTACACAAAATGACGATATCGACATTAACATCGATCCTGATAAGTTACATTACAACTAGTCTATAATGTCGATGTCGACGTTATTGTACACAAAATAACAATATCGATATCGTTACAGTACTGATATCTTGCATTACATCTATGATGTTAATTTCGACGATATCGTATACAAAATTACAAAATCGATTCGATTTTTATTATATATTTGCCTATTTGATATAGGCAAATCAATGTCGATATCATTGATATCAATACCAATTAAGGTAATTATAACAACGTCAAGATAAGACAACATTTTTGTGAAATAACTTCCCAGTGATTATGAGTTTTCACAATGGTGACATTTTATCGGTTCGATATCGTCGAGATCGACACAAAGTATTATTTGCAAATTACAGATGTGCAATGTCTCTATAGGTGCAGTTTTTGACATTAGTGAATTGATACGACATCGTCGACATCGACGCTATAAGTACACCATAAGAGCGAAATAACTTCTCATCGATTATAAAGTGAAATGATATCGATACGATATCGTGGATATCATCGATATATTGATACTACATGTACATCGTGTCTTGGATAGAACTCAAGTACACCATAAGAGGGAAATAACTTCTCATCGATTATAGTGTTTCACGAAAGTGAAATGATATCGATACGATATCGTCGATATCTTCGATATATCGATACTACATGTACATCGTGTCTTGGATATAACTCAAAATATATAGCTGTCCACCGTTACCACAGAAATAATGTTTTTATAGGACTTTGAGACAATCAATGGTCCTCGATGGTAATATCAAAGGTAAACCATCTGAAAATATGTGTCCATGGATTTTAATGCGATCCTTAAGGTCATCTGACATTCAGGGCTGTCGATGATATACATGTATAATATTGAAAAACTTATCAATTTCAAAACATCTTCAAATGATTGTCTCCTAAGACCATGCAAATGAGAATCTGTAGGTCCTTTTATGTTCATGGCCCTCAGTTCTAAAAATGTAAAGCACTATATTTACATTCAGTGTATATTTCCCCTTATGTTTGCATTAGAAATCTGCGACGTTCAATTTTCTATAAATACACTTTGATAATTCATGCGCCTTGTGCACAAATATAAACGTCTTCACGTGTTTTGAGTATATTTATTTTTGTAAGATTAAATGAAACGTTCAATCTTACATAACCAATTTGATATGTTCTTTTGAAAAATAATCATTAAATTATATCTACTTCTTCATAAAAAAGATTTTTCTCTACAAAGTTTCTGGCACTATATTTTTAGTCGCGGAAGCGAACTAAATAACATGTTAATATGGCTGTTCCATGTATGTTTCATATCCCTGACTGAGAGCGTATATAATGGCTTTACAGCGACAATACACATATTTTATAAAAATAGACATCAGTATGAATATAAATATAAGCATTGAATGCTTATTTTTAGATGTCATCGGTCCTGTAACGCGCGGTATTCAATTTGTCTGCACCGCTTGGTGTGTTACAGGACCGACGACATCCAAAAATAAGGCATACTCTAAAACCTGGCCTAGCCTGGCCTGGCCCCAGTGGCCTGGCCTGGCCTCAAATTTTGGCCTGGCCCCAAATTTGGCCTCTTCAACAATTTTTGACCTCATATTAAAAAAAAATGTTCTCACATTTTCAAAGAGTTTTCATTGAATTTTTATTGATTTTTAAATGTTTAAAAATTTTTTTTTATAACAGGTGACCTGGCTGATTGAGTTTTAATTGATTTTATTCAAGTTTGCACACACAAATACATATGATATGTAAGTGCAACACTGCTCTTTTATTGCCAAGGAATGGATTATGCCCTATACTGAAGCTATCGGCATTAAAATTCTGTAAACTGATTCATAACATCAAATCTCTATCCACATGCAATGCACTTTAAAAATGCCAGACTGAGTTCGCTTACATTACCTGTCAACACCAATCAAACCCAAATTTCCTTCCCCAGTAGAAATTCGATATCAGCATACTCTGTCGCTTTATTGGAGTCAGATTAATTGCCTGCACTGCCGTTCAACATTTCACATGGTCTAATTTAATTAATGTCATTTGTGAATGACTGCAACATTGTATCCTCCGATAACTTGATTCAGTGATGGTCGTTAATCATCACCCCTATATTAGAGTAGTTTCATGCATGTTTTGTTTGTATATTTAGGAAACAATGTTTCCCCTATAGGGTAACTTCGATATCAGAATTTGAACACAGCATAACATGTTGTGACCTTTAATGTTGGTAAGAATAAACAAATTGGTCTCTGTCATTATTTTTTTTTCTCACACAAGTATTTGATATAGGTATTCTCCGATCCTGATAGCAGTTTAAGTTAATTAAGTACATTTGAAAAAAACATGCCATGGTGGAATACAATGGCAGTATTACATTCTTATAGTACTTTGGAATTTAAAAACATACTTTTTCAAAATCTGGAAAAAAAATCAGAATCAATCACTCATACCTGTACTCATTATATACATGTATGTTTCAAAAGAACTATCACTATAAGACACTTAAAGCCATTAATGTGATGTTTTAAGTGTATTAAACATAAATCAATAAAAAATCAATACAATCAACATATGTGTAAAGAAAATAAAAAAATAAAATTGAGGCCAAAGATTTTAGTAGAGGCCAAATTTGAGGCCAGGCCAATTTTTGAGGCCAGGCCAAAATTTGGGGCCAAGCCAAATTTGAGGCCAAAAGTGAGGCCAGGCCAACTTTGAGGCCAGGCCAACTTTGAGGCCAGGCCAGGCCAATGGGGCCAGGCCTGGCCAGGCCAGGTTTTAGAGTATGCCCAAAAATAAACATTAAATGTTTAAATCAAGCTATAAATTATTAAAATGACTGTAAATGCGGTGTAGAATTAAGGAACTATGATATCCAGACTCCTTGGTTCTATACTATGAGGGTTCACAAAATAAATAATGATTGTCACAGTTTTCACAATTTTTAATTTGAGCGTTCTTAGAAGCGTGAAGACATTCTAAGCTAACCAATTTCGGATTATCGGTGTGATAAAATCTAAAGGTGCGGTCACACGATGCGATTTTTCATCCGATTTTCAATCGACTTGCTCAGGAAAGTCGATCGGAGTCGATTGTTGATGTGGTCTCACGATACGATTTCACAATCGATTTTCGATTAATAAAACCTATTCAATATTTTTGATGTACGGGAAAAGTCATTGTGACGTCACGATTCTCATCAGAGAGTCGATTGAAAATCGGAGGCACATCAGATTTTCAATCGACCTTCAGACTTTCTTTCTACTTTCGATTTAGATGGTCACACGGTACGATTTTAGTCGAAAGCGAATCGGATGAGAAAATCGGTTGGAAAACCGGATGAAAAATCGCATCATGTGACTGCACCTTTAGGATCTGCAACTACTGGAAATAAATTAGAATGAATTATCACCCAAACAAAATCTATTTTATTGCCATGTTCCATAAATCCACCATTCATATTAAAACTTGAAAACTAAAAAAAAAAAAGAAACCTTGCAAGCCATGTTATTTTTTTAGTAACGATTTTTTTAGAATTCTAAATAATACATTATCATGGAATCATTTAAATTCTAGTGGCATCAATCTAAAGACTTCGATGATAAGAGGATTTTTGTTAGAACTCATCCGTTTTTCGCCAAGTGGACGGAAACCGAACAGGAGCAACTGGTATCCTCCCTGAAAAAGCGCATCGTATCTGCGGGTCAATGCGCCTTTAGACAAGGAAGTGACGTCACATGTCTACATTTTCTAGTTAGGTACATGTATGTCCCATATATCTTTATCCTTAAAGTATTTCAACATCATTCTGTTTCACACTTTAGAATAATATCAAATAAATGTAAAATATTAATAAATATCCATCAAGTCTACATGTAGTATACAAATGACCTAGGCGGCATCGCATACATACATTATTATTTTGAAACGCATCTTAGTAACAGTTTTCGTTAAAAACTTTAGGCGTGTTATTCCAATGTGGATTCCTGCTTTTTGTTACAGAGGTAAGGCCCGTCTCTCGGCAGTTCCGGATCTACATCGGAAACAGTATCCCGCCATGTTTGATGCCGCAGAGATGAGCAAGAGACATCCAGTTTACTTCGAGTATGACAAAGAATTCCTCTAAAAATTTTAAAGAAGCAAACGTTTCAAAATACAATAAGTCTGCATTCAAACATTTTTTAGATCCTCATTTTCGTTGCATGTTTTCGCATCCAATCACCAATATAATTATATTTTGTTCTTTCATTAATATTAAAACCAATCAGTGGAAAACGAAATGTATATTAGCTTACAATTAGACCATTAAAGACTAACAAAACATTGTACATAACAAAGCTTTCGGAATTATTTTAAAATTACTTGTAAATGCATCATATTCAAATCAAATTTTGTAGACATCACATGGCAACAAGTCTGAAATTACCCTGCATTCCTACTTCCGGAAAAGCACACGTGAATGAAATGTCTTGTATCAACAGAACGAGTGGACATGCGGTCGCCGAACGGTTCGTTGCCAGCAAACGCGTGCAGCTATGTCACGTGATGGAAGGGGAGATAATTCACGATATTGAGTTCCTGCTTAATCTTCACACCTCGCTGTTCCGAGTTTTCTGTTCAACGGAATGCGAATTTTACTCGCTTGATCCAGAACAAATCGACCGTTTCCCTTTGAATAGAAAAAGTTTCGTTCTCAAGTTACTCAAAACTCGAACCGAAACAAGACTTGTGAGTCGAATTTCATCGATTTCGGGAGAAAAATTCGACATTTTGCCGCTGTTGATACTGCAGTTGAGGTTTGTTCGAATTATAAAGGAAAACAACGAGGGATCTGTGAGGTTCCATAGACTTCCATTGTCTGAGTGTTTACACATCAGTGGGCACGTATTCAACGAATACAATCCCAACAAGGAAACAACAACAGAAAAAGTGGAGACTGTATCCCACGTACCCAGGTATGTTTTGGAAGGACCGGATTACTACCGGAAACTGGTGCGGAAGCGGCAACAGGAGCATGAAGAAATCAGGAGAAGATATCCGGACCAGGTGAGGCCAAAAAAAAAAAATTATTTCACCTAACCAACCAATTGCAACCACCCAACCCTCACAAATGTTCCTTCATTCCGCAATTTATAGGAAGCATATTAAGTCATTTAACCTAAAACGATTAAAAACTCAAACCATAAAGTTTGGTTGTTTTACCTCAAGCACAAGATATAATCAAGCTCCCAACAAACAATGTTCAACAGTTGTACAGCTGTAAGTATATTAATATATGAGCTGTTAACTGCATCCGTTATATCAAATACACACCGTGTCCATTAAATCAAAATTGTAAATTTCAGATAAGTGAATGCCAATCTATCAGCAACGAAATGAAAAGCATGATTCTGAATAACGTCAAACAGCGCCACCTGGTGGAGAAGATCATGAAGAGGTATTCCATTGGTTGGACAACAGAAGAATCGTGGATGGCGCGGTGAAATTAATACCAACCGGAAGTTGTTACATAAAACGGAAGTGCATGGTGACGTCATGCAAATTATGATTCTCTAATTTGTGTATCAGTAACTATAGTCATAGAGGATGTCAAATAAAGAAGTTTTATCATTCATTAGAAAACATTGGATCTTACTTTTTGAAGAAATTCCGTAATTATTTAAACATGTATAGATAGATGTAAGACGAGCAATATATTTACTTTGCATATTGGCCACAGGAACTACACAACTGTAAATTCCAAACTAAACGCAAGGAATAAACATCCGCGTAATAAAGGAATAAATACCTCGCGGATTTTAGAACCTTGTTTTTATTTTTCTGACAGTTGTGAACAAAACGGTGAAATCGCAAAAATATATACTACTCTCGTTAAATAAGGAATTAACAGTATACATATTAGGCACAGAAGTCTGATGAAGCTGCTGTCCTTTTTAAAACTTATTTTAATTTTAACAATAACAATGCGCAATATGACATATTTATAATGCAAGATATATCTCTATTGTTAAAATCAAATGTCAGAAGGACGCTGATTAAGAGTTTCGAAATTTTTCATTCTTAGAAGAAAATAATCTTCAATCTTCATTTCCAATACTAGTGTTGGTTTATAGATTGCATGTTTGACGTTTTACATTCCGTCGAGGTGATAAAGTACAGTAATTTTACATTGGTTTTTTTTCCAACTTCCTTAAAAAAGAAAGTTCTTTAATTGTGGATTTATAATTATTTCTTCACTTAGTCCATCACTCATTAGTTTATGGTTAAAACAAAAACCATATCGAAAATGTTGAACTAGTAGCGTCCCTATTAATTAATTAAATCGAATCGTCTCAAAGACAGACGCGCTACCTTCGCGATTTGGAGAAGGAATACTAGTGTCACAGCTGATCATGAAAATCCTTCCGCAGACAGGATCGAATGATCTTTATACTAAATAGGTTAGTTTAAATGATGCCATTTTTTGAACTCCAATTTACTAACCTTATATTTTGTTATAAAACTGCACAAGACCTGATACATTTTACAACTTTTATTCACAAACTGCATGTATTCACAATTGTCGTCTTTTAACACTTTCATTCCTTTCACTTCTTACATGATTCACATTACTTTTTTTAAGTACATGCATACATTCAATTATCCACATTACTCCATAAAATCATGCACGTGACCAACATATAAAAATATATATACATTTTTATTTATTATTTTTTTTTTGGTAAAAATGCTTTTCTTCTTGTGGCACACACATTTAGAAAGTGGTCTTTGACAGTGAAGGGTGCTGGGCATTTGTTATTATGTGTATTGGTTGGATATTTCTCCATTTAAATGATTTCCCACTTGAAATTTAGTTATGGATGCACCAATAGGAATAACTAGATATGTTTAACTACAGAAACAGTAAATTCACAGTTCCTTGGATGGAACACTGTCGATGCAGTCACATTCAGTAATACGATGCTGAAGATGTAAACTGCAAGCATTTTTAAATGATATTTCATGAGCTTATTATTAGTCAGTTAATTTTTAATGAAACAAAAAGCAGAAGTTAGATATGAAACGAGAAGATAATGTGAACTTGATACATGTAAAACACGCAATAAAGGGGAAATGTGGTCCTCGTTCTTCCAAACTCTCAATAAAACATAACAGATTACTTGGTATTTCATTCAAGTGAGGTGAAAACTATTTAAAAGAGACTGAGTTTAAAACTTTTTTGGCAGAATGGTTATGACATTTACAGTTTGATTAAAAGTGAAAGAGTTTAACTTCTAAAATGCAATTTTAAAAGATGAACACCATCCTTATTTAACAGTATGAGAATTAAAAAAATATACTAGACAAGTTTTCTGAGAAAAATGTTAATAACAATTACATTCTCGTTTTTATAATTACCAGGAAAAAAAATTATTTATAGGTATATTTAAATTAAGGAGGCTGGATGGTCAACAAATTACCCAGCAGATCTTCTTTAGACTTTTAGATGTACTATTTTTGGCCATTAAACTAATATTTAGTAATGAACAAATCCATATCATTAACCTTTAAAATTTGAAAAAAATTTTTTTTATCTTTTTATACAGAGCTCTTTTTCTAAAGGAGTTATATGTAGCCTAAAAATAGCCACAACTATCGAGCCTTCTTAATTAATACATAAAATTGCTTTGACCACATTTAAACCAATGAATGCAATTCCAGACTATAAAACAGTATATTGATCAGTTTTAAAAAAAAGAATGAATTAGAGCTTATCAGTTCAAACAATTAACACCACTCACTGATACCAACAAAAAAGCTGTACTCTACATGTACAAGTAATGAATAAAATTATGTAATAACAAGATTTAAAACAAAAAATTGTTCTGACACACACAGTGGTGAAACAATCACAAAAGTAACACAGAAAATGATTGTACAAAGTACTGGCGCAGGGAAAATACATACTGACAATTCATTGTTAGGAGTATATGACATGGACAATTCATAATTATCATACATAATACATATACAAACATGAATTTTGAAGACATTGAATTTGCAGGCAAAACATTTATACAATATCCATGTACAAGTATCTGATTCAACCCTTTGACTAAAAATGCCCAAAATAAATATATACTTGTCATTACAATATAGTACTTTAGTCCAATATGAATGTAATTGATATTGTGTGTTATTTCATTCCTCTAGATCATATGAGATTAGGAAATAGGAAACATCAGTGAAATATCATTTTATCAGATTCTATTTGAAGTTCGTTTTACCAAATATACATTTGATTTGATTTAATATCTATACAAGTAAACTTTTTTTATAGTGAACAAATAAATCAGATAGCAGCATTTATAAAAAAACAAACAAACAAAAATCAAAAAAATTGTGTGAAAACTTCATTTAAAAACTGATAATCGCCATGAAAATTCAAATTCGGAAGAAATTATTGACGCCAAGAGATGTCTTTTTTTGAGTTGATGATTTTTTAGGGGAAGGAAGGAGGTATGTATAGGGTTAATATGTACATATTTTTATTTCATTTTGTTTCATTAGTCTTGGAGAAAGTGGATCCCATGCAATCATCACATATACTCATACTCTCGGCCCTAACTAGTCGCTATATCATCTAAAAGCAAATTCATAACAATGAATAATGACTAACATTCTACATGTGAGTGTTGTTGAGTAAGCTTAACTAGTTTTCCATCAGCTAGCTTACTGTGAAAATCAAATAGAGTGTAGAAGTGCAACAGATACTTTCTCTCCTCTTTCTCTCTCTCCTCTCTCTGTCTGTCATTCTCTCTCTCTCCTCTTTCTTTCTCTCTTCTCTCTCTGTCTCTCTCTCTCTGTCTCTCTCCAAACAATAACACTCACAAAATCATACACTCTTCTATATATTGAATGCAAAATGTTTAACATACATATCAGTACTTGATTAGCCATACCAGAAGATTTTAGCAAAACTGTATCTAATACAATAATGTTAACACATGCATCTTTGTTCAAATCTGGGAAAACCCCCAGGTTTATGGCACTGCTTTTATCAAAGCACTTCTGTACAGTCCATTTGTATAGTCCCTATTCATGTAAATGTATTAGATAAGTAACTCAAAAATAATCCAATAAATATGTACATGTACATGCATGTGACGTTATAAATTGTGTGATACAGTCATGGAATTAAAATTAAATTAATAGCTCCTAAATATCTTTTTAAAAATACATGTACATTTAGTTCACACATGTAATTCCAATCAATATAATAAAACTTGAATATGACATGTGCATGAATGTAAAAAAATTACCCTTTAATAATTAAAACGATAAAATTAGAATAATTTAAATTGACAATAATGTCCCTCTTGAATTTTGGCAATGCTATTTTACTCTACATGCCTAATATTTTATCTTCTTGCCAGTTAATTTAACTGTTTGTTTCAATTGATTCTATAGTTGAGGTATTCTCTCAATGAATGTTCAAAATCATCAATTCCTTTGGCTATATAACACCTAAGTTTTAGTTGCAGCCAAATACTTCAGTAAAGGAGGTTAATTACTTTCAGAAAAGAATGAATGAATGTTTTGAAAACCAGGTGCTTTGAAAATACATGTATTAATGCATATAAATAATACATACTTTCAACTTCATATTTTACCCCTATAATCATTATATCCTCTTCACACACACAATTACAATTTTTAGCACAATGTAGAGACATGCTTTAGTGCAAGAACTGGAACTAGTGGTATATTTGGCATTATTTATACAAAACAAAGTTTAACAATATCAAAATACCAGTAACAGTTACACAGTATCTTTCATAGCAGACAATGTCAACATGCCAACATATCTTTTGTCCAGCACATCACTCTCAATTTGATAATAAAAGCACTTTTTTTCTGAACACTAAAAACTTCACCCCTTCTGCCATCAATATTTACAACACTTTCTTCTGCTAGGAAATGCCTTGAATAAAAGATGTTCATGTAGAAATATCAGATGAAAGGTGACACACCTTTGTCAAAATCACAAGATATTTCACTCCATAATAAAAAAAAACAATTTACAGTATCAAAATCTGTTCTTGCGAGTAAAATGTGGCAATAATTCCTGAGAATTTGTGTTGTGTTTGTATTTGATTTTTAAGACTAGGAGCTGAATAACCATGAAAAACAAAACAAATTAAGACAGAACCAAAGCACTTAAAAAGTCTTCTTCCAAAGTCTGATGAACCGTTGACCTTGACCCTTGACATTTGACCTTATGTCACACTAAAGGTCACCGACCCTTCAGTTTGCTAGTGATCCACTCCAAGCCTTGATACAACCTGAAAATGAAAATCAATACACTCTGTAATTTTTATCTGTGTTCTATGAGTCATTAAAATGGACTGGAGGGTTCCTTTATATGCCTTAGCATCTACTCATAGAATTGTGTCAGTGTACTGTCCCATTCTCATTTTACAGAGTCAAATATCCAAGTAGGGTAAAAGGACTTTTACACTTTCTGCTCACAATATCAAATAGCACAAAACGTAGTGCAGGGAAGCTTATTGCATAAGTATTTGTAACATAAGAATTCAGTTTGGATGTCATAGGGAACAAATATTATAATTACGGTAGTATTCCTATTTTTATTTTTTTTTAATGAAATTAAAAGCTGAAATATTCTATACAACTTTAAAACATTTGAGAAAACAACAACTTCAACTGATGCTAACAAAATTTAACAGAAAGTCATAAATGTGAAAGCAAAATATATGCATTGGATACTTTTGAGTTATTTCATAGTCAAAACTCATTATCTTATAAAAGAAGCAGAGAAAGAAACCTACAAAATATCCAAGGATTTGAACAATGTTGTCAAAAGGCTAGAAGAAACAGAGTTTGGAACTTTAACTTTACTCAAACACATCAAATGTATTTAAAATTTTCATGTCTGGGATAACAAAGTACAGCAGTTACTGTACTGGTTTTTTTTAACCGGGTTTTCCAAAGGAAAAATCCAGTTATTGAAATGGTGAAAAAGGGGGGGGGGGGGGGGGTTAGGTACATATATCGGAGATATTCATATTACTTGGATTTTGATTTTTGATAATTTATGAAAAAAATACCAGCTGTTGAACTTAGCTAATTTTTGGCAAAATATTGCTTATAGATTACCCCATTTCTCTTGATAGGTAGTGTTTATCAATTCAGGGTTGACAAATGGATTTTGGATACGGTTCACACAAAAGAAATCCCAGTTTGTTGTCACATTGACAGCTTTTCTCTTGTTCAACAATTCTTGAGACTTACCCCTCCCCAGTCAGAGCACAACAACCTTGTATGTGCCAGGGGTGGTCTTTGATGGAAGTGAGATTGAGATGCTGAGATATCTCGGCGGCAGACATTGAGCCTTTCACATCCTGTTTGTTGGCAAATATCAATATGGCTGCTTTTCGGAGGTCCTAAAAGTAATGACAACCATTTGTTGAAGATTCAGGTACAATTTTGCAACACTTCAAAATATATAATTTTTTTGCTACTTAATTTCTGTCCTTGATTTTCAACTAGCTAACACAAATCAGATGATTTCTACAAATGAAAATTTTATTTTCATCTCAACTTTTGTGAATACATGTACTGTATACAGGGAAATATTCGCCCCCATTTAAATTTTTGTCCCTTTCGCCCTCATTGTCAGCAGCCGAATTTAAGACTGGTTGAAATCCAATGTCTCAAATTATCTTCCTTAAAACACAACTGTGTCTGAGCAAATTCAAGACGGGTCGAAACTGTTCGCAAGGTGTAGAAGGGCGAAAATAACACAGGGCGAAAATAACCCTGTATACAGTATCTCTTTCCAAAAAAAAAAATATTATTCCTGGTAATCTTCCATATAAATACCTATATACTATACACTAGTGTGATATAATAATCATACAATGCATAGGTGTATTAATCTAAGGTACACAGACCCTACCTCTGTAAAGAGGGATAACACTTACTACCAGTGTTATGATTGAGGAAAAAAAATCTTCAAGTCAACAAGAGATTTTTGTTCATTTTCGTCCTGTGAATTATGCTAGAATTGTGTAAAAATGTACATATTCATAACGAGTAGATATTCAATTGGTTGGTATGGAGTGTAACATGTTTAGGTCATTATACAAGCAGTGGCGAATGCATGTCTCTATCTTGTCAACAATCAGCTGTGGCTCATTTATCATCAACTTTTACCTGTATCTTACTATCTTATCTTGTTATATTTACTTATAACTGGGACAAATTTCCCCAGGCCTCAAGATATCATTAATCTTTCACAACTTTCCCTTTCAATACACATTAATATGATTTAAGACATGCACATTGAGTTAATAAATCTCCCTTATTTCATAATATATCATGGACCTAATTTGCTTTGTGTGTGTGTGTGTGTGGGGGGGGGGGGGGGGGGGGGGTTGAAACATGAATCTGTGTGTGTGGGGTGGGGGGTGAATCTTATAAAGTTCTTACCTCATGGTTCAACATTTTACAGAGTTCCTCTTTAGTGATGGACAGCCTCTCCCTGTCTGTTGAGTCCACAACCAGTATTACAAACTGAACCAAAGACAAAATAACGCATTAATTCTACAATACTTGGAAAAGTTAAAGCATTGCCAATTTTAAACTTCTAGCACAATTTAATATACCATAAGAATTTTTTGGGAGATTGTATAAAACACCATTTTTTAGCCAAAAATGTTGACACACATTTTTGAAGCTAAAATGAAATAATAATTCTAATTTTTTTTTTCTAAAAAATTGGTCATTGTACTACATGTTCTGTTTTCACCTGAGCATTACTGTATGATGTGTTTTGTCTTTTCCTGACCATTACTACTGTGGTTTCACAAATATTCGTGGGCATCAATTTTCGTGGATTTCGTTTTTGAGTTGATCCACGAATTTAAATGTTCATTGAAGAACAATTTCTACTAACATTTTGTATATTGATAGGATAATTCACCATGAATTAAAGTATCCTTGAAACTGTGATTTTCACTTTATCCACGAAAATTGATGCCCACGAATATTAATGAAACCACAGTATATTATGTGTTCTGTTTTCAACTGAGCATTACTGTACGATGTGCTCAATTTTTATCTGAGCATTACTTTATTACGTGTTCTGTTTTCACCTGAGCATTACTATAGTAGTTTCAGTTTTTACTAGAGTGTTAATGAAGTACGTGTTCTCTTTTTACATGAGCGTTACGCACCTGTTTTCACCTGAGCGTTTTTGAAGTACATGTTCGGTTTTGTTACTACAACACATGTTCGGTTTTTACCTGAGCATTACTGTAGTAGGTATTCCAGGCTGACCGCAGCGTTTCCTGGCCCCCTATGTCCCACATCAGGAAGTGGATGTTCTTCCAGATCACCTCTTCCACGTTACTGCCGATCGTCGGCGACGTGTGGACAACTTCATTCATTAAACTAAATCAAAGTAAAATCAACATCATTGTACAATATACTCACTGTATTTAGTGTGTACAATATTTAGTGGAAACTAATTTTTCAGCAAGATAGTGCATGAAATTCCATATGTACTCAATACATGAGTTTTCAGCGAGTTAGTGCATGTATATATCTATATGTACTCAATACATGGTTTTTCAGCAAGTCAGTGCAACCTGAAAAAGAAAATCAAATTGAATACACTCTGTAATTTTTATCTGTGTTCTATGAGTCATTAAAATGGACTGGAGGGTTCCTTTATATATGCCTGAGCATCTACTCATAGAATTGTGTCAGGGTAGTATCCCATTCTTATTTTACAGAGTCAAATATCCAAGTAGGGTAAAAGGATTTTTTACACTTTCTTGAATTGTTTTTCTATATGTACTCAATACATGTACATTATTCATGCTATGTGCACTAGTGTCTAGTGGAAAATAAAAATAAGCATAGATTTAATTTAGTGAATTTCTATATGTAACTATCTCTTCATATTATGATTATACAGGACATTCAACAATGAGTTTGTTTTAGAAGAAGCTGTATTTTGCTAAAATAATAGAATACACAAACAAAAATATTACATTTACAGTAATTCTACTTCTTAAACAAATCTGATTAGGGTAACAGGTGGATGGGAGATTGAATCTGGAGAGAGAGAGAGAGACAGAGAGACAGAGAGAGAGAGACAGAGAGAGAGAGAGAGAGACAGAGAGACAGAGACAGAGAGACAGAGGGATGGTTTAAATTTAAGGCAACCTCTATAAATGGAAAATTACTTATCCATCATAACTCAGTTATCATGATGAAGATATACAAAAAGAAGTCTAGCTGACAAATTATTGAAAATGGCCTATATATTGATATTTCCTTCATAAAAATGTAATGCAAAAATAAAAATTCCTTTAGGCTCACAGCGTGATTTTGTAACAAGACACAAATGTTGCTGGGAGCAATGTTAGGATATGACTAACCTCTCAATTTAATAACAAATTAACCTAATTTTATCATTTTATGTGTCTGCTAAATGCCTGGTTTACTCCAATAGCATTATGCGTTTTAGCATTAGGCTTCCACATATAACATTTTCAATCAATTAATGCCTTCGTTTCTAGAAGGTCATGTAATTTATTATAATAAACTTTGAATTCAAATTATTGACCTCAGTTGCAGCTGTTTAACAAATTCAGCTGTCCTTAATGCTATTTCTTGTCAGATACCTTCAGACATAGAACTGAATCATGAATGTGACTATTAGAGAAAAACATCATGTATTGTATAAAGGGAAATATTCGCCCCCATTTTATTTTCGCCCTTTTGCCCTCATAGTCAGCGGCCTATATTAAGACTGGGCGAATTCCAATGTTTCATATTATCTCTCTTTAAACACATAACTATGTTTGGGCGAAATCAAGATGGGGTGAAATCATTTGCAGGTGAAGAAGGGCATAAATAAGGCATCCTTAAAAAAATGTTTGTTTGGAATTGCCGCCTGGAGGTTTCTAGACCCAGGAGGGAGGGAGGGAACTTTTTTTTAATTTTTCAAACTTTTTTCATTAAGTTTAACTAATTAAAAATTGGTAAAAAAAATAAAAATTTCCATATAAAAAAGTTAACAAAATTTTATCAGCGGGGGGAATTTTATTAATGAGGCTGGAGGCAATTCCAAACAAACAGTAATTCTATTTTGGCCTAACAAGGGGCAAAAATAACTCTGTATACAGTATGACAGTATACTGTACTTGTAGTAATGGATATATCTACTATTCATTGCCTTCATAATGCTCATTGGTGCATTATGACATACCGTATACACTTATATCTGATTATTTAAACAATGGTCTATAGAACCACCCATTCTCATATATTGCAAAGACATGCAGAAAATATGTCGGTTATTGTTTGCTGCAAAAAGCTTTTTTTTTGCATTGTATTTTGCATTGTAATTACCGTAGTAAATATAAGTAAATTTAAAATCAATTGCATTTTCATTTAATATGCGATACACAAAACAAAATGAACAGTGAATATACGGTACATGTAGTAATTAAAAAAGTTCTCAGATACATGTAGCTTGCAACACAACATGAACAGGTGTAATCACACCTTTGGTCAACAACTGACTTTATATTCTAGTCTGCCAGGCTGACAGGCGAGGCCAAATCCTATTATCATGCACATAGCAGAACCACAGGTAAATTATACACTCATCACTAAGACTGCTTCACTTGCAATGGTTTATTAATCTCATAATTACGTTACCTGAATATTCATGAGGTTAATTGTGGGAATTTAATACATGTCTGGATTACCACTTTCAAAATTTTCTCAATTTTCTCAATTATTTTTTCTCTACCCCTGGCATCCTTTATATGCGAGGGTGAATAAATGTGTGCTCAGGCCAATGTATTGAATGGACAAAAGGACAAATTGTTCAGTTTTTATTTGATCCACTGTACTGCTCCTTGCACTTGCTGTGTCCTTTTCATTGTGGGTCTGAATGGGGAAACCAAAGCAAAGATTTCCCTTTCAAAGCCCTGCTGGACATTATAAAAACCAGACAAATTTCAATGTTTTGAGATAGTTTTGTTGTCTATAATTAAATTCTATTGGGGAAGTGATGTTTACCTTATCGCGTTATTCATGTTACCGTGTCTATAGATTATAAAGTTTTTTTCCTTAAAATCTGTATGCTAAACAATGCTAAATTTAATCTGTAATTCATGTCAGACTGCACAAATTACTGGTAGGTTGTCTTGATGCAATTAAGTTGGGTGTCCATGCACCTACCAACATGTCCAATTGGGCAAGCAGCATACAAAATAATTCCTATACAAGCCCTGAATCTCAATCAAGTCAAATGACTGCATATTTAAGTGTAAATAAAAAGAAAATATTGATTTTTGAAATTCATCATAAATCAAAGTCACACTTCAGAAGGTTTTTTTTATTGTAACCATGGTAACCTTGATCTAGTTAACGAACATGATGAATTAATTTCTAAAATCCATATAAATATTAATGCTCATAAATAAATATCATTGAAAAGCTTCTGTTAATAACATGAACAATAATTTAGACTGAAAACATTAAGATAACAGATGTGCAGACAAATCTGTTATAATTAATTAAATGCATGTCTTATGCATAAATTGCCATAAATGTGCTGAAAATACTCACAACTGGTATAAAATGGTGGTCTTTCCTGCATTGTCAAGTCCCACTATGATAACTTTATGTTCTGAAACAAATAAAAAATAGTCCTCAGTACACATTTTACAAATACAATGTACTGATTATAGATTATAATACTTGAACTTCTGATATTCCAGTATTCTCTTGGAGAAGTGGAGAAAGGCAATATCGCCTGCATGCAGGCCACTTCTCTAAAGGGAATGGCCAGTGTTCTATTATTTGGTTTTGAGTTTTTTTATACAACAGCGAAATGATTATTCCAGATCGGGAAAACAATCATGTCAAACTGTCAAAAACCTTTCACAAAAACACAGCACGAAGTTGAAGTGACCTACACAACATTACATTAAATTCACATTGTCAACACATAGATGTATTTGCATGCAGGTATATATTTTGATCTGTTGATATGAATAATGATAAACTACATGTAGTTACATGATATACAAAAAAAAAAACTGACTACTAAGTGAAATACCATCCTCCACCTCAAAAAAGTAATATTTTGAAATGAGTATACAAATTTATTAGTACAGAAGCATGGATACTGTCTTGAAATATAAGCTATATTTAGGCGAGGGTAAGAAAATGTGACAGAGTTTTCGACCCGAGCCCAAATATCGCTTATATTTCAGGACAGTTTTTGTGTATTTTGTTTACCCTGCAACATAATATCACATTTTACGCCTCATACGAGCTTTTTTCTACAAAATTTGCTTCATATTTGCAGTTGAAACCATGACGCCGTTGCGTAAACAAAGCAAGAAAGTTGACGTCACAATGCATTTGAACGTCGGGTAAATGCACGAGGCTATATTGGGGCATTGACCGAATATAGCTTTGGTTTATTGGATTACCTTTTAATATTCAGTCAATGCAAGGGGTAGTTGCAGGATAAACAAATTTATTAGTACCGTAGCATTTATGAAATAACAACCACATAAATGCGATAAATCACAGAGACAGTGCAGTGCTATCACCATGATCAGGAGAGAGAGGAATTATACAACATTCCATCAATGCAGGAGATTTGAATCTGTAGGGTTAGCTGCATTCATCACACAGAAATCCTAGAATAATGAGCCATTGTGCAATGCAACACATCTGTGTCATTCATACAGATTTACAGTTCGAGGAATTAAATAAATAAAAAAAACCTTGCACCAGATCTGCATCATTTTACATTTATGAATACAACAGTAAACTGTGCATATATAAAAAATATGTAAATATATCAATTCAGTTTTAAATTTCAAATAAGAAGCATCTCGGATAATCATTTATATTTCACATTTATCATGTTTATTGAGAAAATTTAATCAAAATTGCAACAGAATTTACTCGGATATATTGTACATGTTGTACAATAGTTCAAACTGTGTTAAGATTAATGTGTAAATAAATCAATGCAGCTTTGAGTTTCATTTACCAAGCATCTGGTAAATGTTCAGACGGTTCATATTTAATATTGCGTAAAATTAAAGCACATAAATCAAAATTTTGCAGGCTCCAACAGACTGAGTTGGCATATTCATCATAACTGAGTGAAAAACCTGTACACTCAAAATGAACAGCCTAGATTGAATTTTATTATATTTAAATTACATTAATGATCCTTAGAATTAAATCAATATTATATACTAATACAGTATTATGATGTATTTCACCGATTCAATGTCATTAAGATCAGTTTAGTTACAATCAAACTTGAATTCTTTTTTTTTATCACCTTAATCTGGTTAATATATAGAGTATACGGTCAGGATATGTTTGTACATTGTAGTCTCAGTCGAAGAAAAAATCCTAAAGCTGGATTACTTATAATACATGTACATTTTCAGTGTTTTCCCTAAAAACCGGCTACCGGCCAAATTGACTGCTTCAATCGATAAAAATGCCGTTAAGAAATAAAAAATAAAAAAAAAAAAATTGTTTTTTCGACAGAGTTCTGTTCATTAAGATCAAGCCTTAGCCTCTAACAACCGATCTTTAACCCTTTACTTTGAAATAAAGGGAAAACACTGATTTTGAATAATTAATACACATTTAGTATACATGAACTTAATTGATTCAAATTCATTATGAGTCTAGCTACAATCAAACTTGATTTACCAGCCTATACAGGTATACAGTATTTATATAAATATTGTGGTCTGAGGTGAAGTGTGTGCATTATATCTGTGGCTTCCTGATTTTATATTATCCACCGATGACAATGACACATCTATTAATCATGATGAACTAGCACGCCAGTCGCTGAACTGTTTCTTTGAGTATATCAATCATTTAAACTTCCTACACCATCTACACTGTTACATTGAATATATATTTAAATGTGCAAAAATGGGGGGGAAAAATTCAAGAAAACACAGAACATTTGAACTGGTCTAAGTACATATTACTATAAATATTCAGTAAAATTTCTGTCATCGATTGTGTTTTAGAATGTATAATCTTGACAATTTTTAAATGATTATTTTTGCAATTTTTATGAGCATTAAAAGTAAGGCAAAATGATAATAACCACCCCCCCCCCACCCCAAATGAAAAATTAACAGCCTTACTGTATTACCAGTTTTAAAGCTATCCTACTATGGCCAAGTGAGATTCAGCTAAGCTTGATTAATCATTGCATTTTCTGGACTAAATTAATTAATGCCCCAATGCATGCAAACATCCCTTGAAGCAGATTGTTTGTAAATCATAGTCTGACCCCGGTTTCACAGAATCTCACTTTTTGTTCATTACAACATCAGCTACATATAGTTCAGTACCTTGAACCCCACTTCAGGGAAAAAATACACGGTAACAAAATGTTCCTTCCTCAAATTAAACTGATAACATTTCATCATCAGATCATAATTACATCAGACAGAGTACGATAGATCAATTCAAGGTATCAATGAATACACTGTTTTCTCTTGCAATAAAGTTGACATGATTTATGAATTATGGTGTCGATAAATTGATATTAAGAAAACTAATTTCACTCTCATATACAGATACTGTAGATTGGCAAATAATCACAATGGTTTTTATTTCACTATGTTTGCAATTTATCATTTTTCTGTGAAATACAACCCATTGTGAATGCTATCATTAGTTTTTAAAAACATTTCAATGCTTATACTTTGGTCATTGAATCAAAAAATTAAATTTTGCATGGTACTTTATGAGAAATCTTGAAATTTCAAAACTGTAGAATTAAAATGCCTTAAAGATCTCAACCCAGCTACCTTGGAAGGACTTCAAATTGTAAACAGATGTACCCAAATGTATGTTGAACAGTTAGTGTCTTTGAATAGTGTGTAATACTGTATTCATAAAGATGGCCCAGGCCCTATAATCTATTTTAACTTATGGTAATTGCTGTGTGTCATGCACCCATTTAGAATTTTAACATCATGATATTGGAAACTACCTGATAAATTGTCACTTGCATGCAATATTGAATTAAATAATTTAAATTTGTATACTATTTCAGGAAATTTACTTTCCTGTTGCATTGCATGCTTGTAGAAAAAAGCTATATGTATTTTGTGTGCATTATAAATATGAAAATGTGAATATTATAAAAGATTGACCATTAAAGGCCTGCAAGTCTCTTATTACCAAAAGTTTATAAAATCTATACTATGTATAGTCAGAGGAATCTCGGAATATCTACACCTTAGCTGCACTAATCTATAGATAATCCGAGATTCCTCCGATTCTTTAACCCCTCCCCCCTCATTTTCAAGAATGCATATTTTTCAACATAAAATAATCAAATAAATCACAGTCAGAGGAGTCTCTGATTTGGGTCTTAGTCTCAGTGCCTTTGAACCAACATATTCATACTCTTTCATAAAATCAGCACCTACATGTATATAGGAGTTGAATTCTCAGTCTTTAGTGTTTATTTATAAGGTCCGTAAGTTCTGATGTTCAATGGATAATGAGTGTGTTCAATTTGAATTATAGTAGTAGATTTACGTTTAGGTTGAAAGGGGAGAGCATCCAAGTGGGGGGACTATCTACTTCTTTAGGACTTGGGGGAAGGGGAGGGGGAGGGGTTTCAAATTCCAAACTATTGCTCTTAGGTTTAATTAATTTAAAATTAACACTTAGTCTAGCAATCACTAACTGCAGAAATGACTGATAGATTCTTTACATTAATCTAAACAACACATGTAAGTGTTGACGTTCATGGCATAACCAAATTACAACATTTAGTAATTAATTGAAATTCTGAAATATACATGTACATGTTTATATTGAACCATGTATATTACAAGAAATTTATTAGTAAAGCTTAAACAACTTCAAACTCATAAGTTACAGGAACACATAATACTATGATTATATAAAACTGTGATAAACATGAACGATAGTCTACTGTTCTTGTTATATTAAAGCCTCTGGCACAGTAAAAGATTCTCGTTTGTATAACAAGTGTATGTACATGAATAATAATCTTGAATTCACATTCCTGAGGTAAATAACATTTTTTTACAATATAAATGATATCAGAAAAAAGCAAGATATCAATATCCTTCACATACCTTCATTTGTGAATAAACTCCAAAGTCTTGTGAAGAGTAACCCCATTGTTAGAAATCGGGTTGGGGCTCTATAAATAAACTGGTGATTCCCTTCGTTATGGAATCGGTGTGATAAAAAAACGTAAATTTAAAAAAAAAACTTATCTTCACATAATTATTAAATGAAGAGTAAAGAACATCGTCATATGAAAACAATAAACGTCAAATCCACGATTTTCACAACACAGCTGATTCTGTAGTTCGTGATTCACATGAGAATTCTTTCTCTGACACGACCTATCGGAAGTTTCAAACGTAATCATTTGATCATGCGTAACATCGATTTCCGGTTTCATTTTCACTTTCAACTAATGCAATGTGACTTGTTGTTTAGCGTTAGAATTGTACATTTACTTTAAGAACAACATGACAGAGAAGAAGCTAAAAGTGTAAGTGACAGTTATTTAATCAATCACCGGTGTGACTTACTCAGTTTATATAGAATAATATGTTTTACGGTGTAACCGTTTGGAGGGCGAAGCCAATATAAATGGGGCTAGATCAGTAGATGCCCTTTCATCATCTCTAGCCTGTCATCTCATATATGTTGTTTGTTTTGTTTGGACTCTAATTTATTGTTGGCCCAAGATCATTGGCCAGCCCAGGTCCTTGTTAAATTTGATCAAGGTCTCTATACTAGTAAGACTAAAGTCTGTCTCAGGTTATTGTTTCCCTCACATTTTGACGATTTTTATAGAAATATACACAGCTAAAAGAAATAAAATTGAAATCATTCATTAAAACGTCATCTCTTTTTTTCTCAGAGATTATCACAGGATCGAAAAACAGATTTCTTGTGGAGATTTATCTTTTTTCCATTCTGAAGTCTCTTGGATCACCTGAAACAATATTTCAAATGCTATCATCCAGACCTTATTTTATATCATTTGCAATTAATGCGAATCTCCATAGATTTTTATTTAACAACCACTTTCTTTAACCGAACAAGTTAGAGAGAGAGAGAGAGAGAGAGAGAGAGAGAGAGAGAGAGAGAGAGAGAGAGAGAGAGGAGAGAGAGAGGGAGAGAGAGAGAGAGAGAGGAAATTCAAATATAAAATCATGTAAACAAATTTTCATTCTGGTATGTAAATGAATATTGTTTTCAAGAACCCTGAGATATTTCATCTTTGCTAGCCAAGGGTTTCTGATCCGCGCCACTCCTGCGGATCAGAAACCCTTGGCAAGCGAAGGTAGGGGTATTTATGAATGCAAAAAAATCACAGATATCTGGATAATTTCTCAGCATGAAGTATCTTAACTTTTACTCCCTTATTTAACTAAACATATAATTGGAAAAGTTTTTCAACTTCATAGGTATAGAGTGTAATTTCCATATTTGGGCATATATACACTTGTTGTCTATAGGGAGAGCTTCGCTCTCACGGGCCCTTTGGGCCCGTGAGAGGGCTTCACCCTCTATGATTGTTCATTATTTTATTTTTATTTTAGAGATCTGAGTGTACCATTCCCAACAGAGAGAGAGGCACATATTGCCTTTGGCACTCTTAGTGTAGACTCAGAGCCCAAACGAGGTGGTGTGAAGAAAGAATTTGTTGTGAGAGGAAATGTTCTAAATATGTAAGAATCAATCTCTCTCTCTCTCTCTCTCTCTCTCTCTCTCTCTCTCTCTCTCTCTCTCTCTCTCTCTCTCTCTCAGAGGTTTAGAATCATACAGTGTTTGTCTGTTTATCCATGCCTGTCCATTTTTTAGAAAAATGAAAAATAGAAAAGAGAAAAATCCCTCTTTCTCTCTATCAATTCCTTTCATTTACTGATACGTGATTTACACAGGCACCTGACGTCATATATTTTTCTCATAATAAAAAAAATATATACCGCTTACTTGTATTATTAGATAAATGGTGTATTATTTTTATTATGAGAAAAATAAATAATGTCAGGTGCCTGTGATGATTTATTTGAAATGAAAAAAATTTCAAAAAATATGTCAAATACATAGCCATTTAACATGGTTTTTTTTTCAGACACTTTGAAGCCCTCGAAGCACGAATGATGAGAGTGGGCGTGAACTCTTTCTTTGATCACCTTAATCTGGTCATAGAGACAATGGAGAAGTTTGGTCCACCAGAAAAGTAGTCCCTATCAATAGAAAAACAAATCCTAGAGCAGGATTATAACATGATTGTTCCATGAAAATAGAGAGATAAAGAAGACCAGAGGCTAACCAAGATCGAATTGGCAGCTACACTGTCGTGAATGTGCAGGTTAACATTAAAGAACACTTGAAGTTTTGTTTTTTTATAAATGCAATACATGTACATGTATATTGTTTGATATCTACTATGAAATTATACACTACTGTTTGTTTTAAGATATTTTTTCATTTATATCATATGTTTTTATTAGAATATTTAAAAAAAAAACATGCTTCACAAATTTTGTTTACAAAGACACAATGTACAAGGGTTGTCCAAAAAGTTCGTGGACACATGTAATTTTATTCAAAATAACAGCGCCATTATCACGAAAGTATTATTATATTTTAATATAGAGTATAATAATGTATATGCATAAAAATCAGAGCAATGTACATTTTTGTATTGGAGTTATCATTACATATACATTGCCTATACAGGCAGGACGACCCAGTCTGACGTTGAGTTATTATGACGTTTCTATAACGTCGTAGTCCTGGGTTTACCTGAGAGTAATATGCTGGATTCACCGTTTGGTCAGAGGGTACAATAACACACTCCATCAAAAATCGCCTGTGCCACTTGTGGATAAGTAAACTAGAACTATGTTTTTCCTGTTTCCCCCATCGTTTGTTTTGTTTCTATCGGTGTTTTACCTCAGTCGACACAATTTTATGATGGCGCGCTGTTCCGTGCGGTCAGATGACGTCACTTTTTCATGCGTTTTTAAAGACATGTTCTTGCCGTAATATCTTTTAAAAGTCCTCTGCTAGTTTGAAAATAGACTCATACGACGTATGAAAATGACGTACACCATACAGACTACATCATAATAGAAGATTATGAAGTTTTGAAATGTTTTATGAAAACTGCATATATTCATATCTAAAAACTCAATTACAAAGTTTGGACAATTTTTACGCTGGGCCATGCGTACTTTCCGCGACCCGTTGATACATTAAAATTTTAGTTTATTTCTATGGAAAACATTCAAATCCACTTTAGTTTGATTTGAAATTTTATGACAAAGATTTTGATATACAATATGCATATATAAACCCATTTAAAATGAAAAAAAACGCGATTGTCCACGAACTTTTTTGGACAACCCTCGTACATAGATAAATCAACCAGAAATTTTGAAGATTCTGAAGCGAAACAAAACCCATCTGCTATCTTTAACAGTTTGAAAATATTTTGTAGATGCTTTATTTGTATTGTTATTTATTGTAAAAATATTTTACAATCATTGGTGTTCTGACTGTTAAATAAAAAAAAGAGAGCCATTCATCACCCCAGTAAAGTACAGTTTCTTTGTAAATTATTTTAACTTTTTGATATGTTTACATGTACATGGATTCAAATACAAAAGGTTTTTTTTTTTTAAGACGCCTTCCAAGATTCTTAGGAGCCACGAATATAAGTCGATATTGATATTTTGAAATGGGATGGAAACACATAGAGTTATTCCCCTTTTCATTGCCATAGCATAACCTCTTGTAATTAAACAATGTATCTAGCTCCTGGTCTGAAAAAATTCGGATGGACGACTCTCAAGTAACTCCCGAGAAGAAACTGAAGCTCATCAGTTTAAAAAGATGTACATGATCACATCTCTGGGAACCATGCAAAACATGTTTCACTAGTTGATTCAATTCAATGTTTTTTTTTTTACACTAAATAAACCCATGGAACAAGAGGTACGAATATAAGGTATATATGTCCATATTACATCCATATGTAGATTAATTATGATGTTTATGGAGAACAGAATTTTTTTTATTTCAAAGGTTTCTTAGATTTGCAGAAAGAATGCATGCATATAAATTATTTATTTATATAAGCGCAAATTTCTCAGACCTCAAAAGGGCATGTTGCATTTCATGTTTTTCTTGGTAGAGATGACGTGCCTACAGAAAATTTTCTTACAAGTAGTGTCGTTAAACTTTACCAGACGTTCGGCTGTCTCCGTAAATTTCTTGTCGGAAATTTATTGAATCAGCCAAGGCCATGACGAGCTTACGTAAGATCTTTAGAAGTCTCACTGTAAATGAAATAAATTAAAAAGTGAGACCGGGATCAATTTTTTCCCCGACCTCGGGGCCACCAACGCTGAGATTTGTACATGTTGGTCGCCGGGGCCGTGACCTGGAGCCTGGTTAAACAAGACTACATGTATATACATTTATTGCCGTTCAACGTGCAACGTAAATGTACACCAGTATGCACGTCACTTTTCTATGACGTCATATTCTCTTGTCAACGTGAGAAGGATGAGATAACTGTGGAGCAATGTCCGAGTTCAAATTTTTTAACGATCGTGACAGGTTTGTACAAAGGCGTTTAGGTGTGTTTAATAACAATTTATAGGAAAAACGCACAGGCACCTGACGTTATAAATTTTTCTCATAATAAAAAAAAATACCCTTTACCTAAGTCTTTTATTTGTTAAGGGTATTTATTTTTATTATGAGAAAAATTTATAATGTCAGGTGCCTGTGGAAAAACGTTGTACATTATTACATGGGTGTGTTTCAGTGCTTCAGAAGCATTGATAACTGCCGCAGAAGTGGGTCTTTACTTACCCCTGGTTCTCTGTATTGGGACAGTGTTGAGTGTGGGATTCGGATCGCCGGTGGAGGCTAACAGTGTTCTTCTTGTAAGTAATGAATTTATTATTCGCTTCCAATTAATCTGAACCATATAAACAAGCTGAAAAGCAATGTACATGTATAATCAATCTGAGTAAGATTCGCTCCCGTGCATCGTCACACAAGTTATTTTTATAGTTGGGTAGCGATAGACCTAATGAGCAGAGCAAGGGTTCTGTCCTTCTGGTATTTCAAGGTAGTCCATCCATAACTATTACATTTCATATCTATATATATATATTTTTTTGAAATAGTACAGGAAACAAATTCATCATCTCTTAAAGTTAACATCGAAGTCTATTGGAAAATTACAGTTTTTAAATATTGTTTTAAATGCAAGCTATTTTCCTATAAATCTGTTAGTAAAAAGTTGCATACGCTTTCCCTTTCTTTAAAAATGCCTTAATAATTCATAACTTATCGTACATATTTTGAGAAATTGATTTTTTTTACTAATTTTTATGAAGGGCAGAAAACTCTTTAAAAAAAGAGAGTGTTGAAATAAAGCGGGATTATTACCTAACGTGGAAAGGACCTTTAAGTATCCGTATCGCTTGAAGAGGCATATCTTAATATAGACGACTAAATTTACATAATGGGTATGTTCCGTATGCAGGGAAAATACAAAAAGCATTTATATCGAACGCGGCAACCGCCCTTTGATTTTCATAGAGACAGTTAGGAAGATGACCATATATTCTGTATTTTAATGTTAACATACAATGTTTTCAATTTGATTTCTACTGCTCGGGGTGTTTAAAGTGCATGTAGCACATGGATTATTCTGATTATGGCTCTTCAAATCCGCCAGAGTTGTAATCGTCGCATGTTTCTATAGTACATGTATCTATAAGATAAACGCCTAATCTAGATAAAAAGGTGGAACAAATTTATTCGTTCATATTTTCATTTACCTATTGCTTCATCACCGATTCATACTTTTTTAATGAATTGTTTGCTTTTAATAACCTGTATATTTTTACATGTATATTTGACAACGGCATACCCGGTTATTTCATTAAAAAGGGGAAAAAAACCCAACTTTTCCACATTGCTGCGTGCATTGTTTTGGAATCCCTTGTTCAGAAGGAAATGTTTATAATTCAAGTTAATAACGAGGACTTCACACAGTGAGTAATGTTGAAAAAAGTAAGCACTCATGCAAAATATTTCATTGACAAGCGTTTAAAAAACTGTATTCTGACATTCTTGAATTTTAAAAGAAATATGATTTTAAAAAATTCCAACTGTTACGGGATTCGAACCCCTATCAAAAAAGTCGATGACGATTACAATCTACATGTATTCTAAGGGCTTAACCACTTCACTACTATAGACATCGACATTACTTAATATATCGGTGAAATTTAACACGGTTTAACATGACTTTTTTCCCAAGAGTTTGACTCTTTAAAAAGATATGCCTCTTTGAAACAAAAATCGAAAATGGCAGTTTTCAAGAAATTGTCGGACTGGTTAAATTCAATTTGTTCCAAGGAGCCAGTTTTTCGCAACAATGAGGATTCCCCTTTTATAAAGCGTGAAATCTGCCACATTTGTCTGTGTAACCGTTTTCAAATTTATTTCGTGGTCTTATAAAACTTTGTACAATCTTTCCATATAAAATTCTACACTGCTTTATGTACAATGTTGCATGCCAAAAAAAAAAAAAAAAAAAAAAAAAAGATTTACATATACACTGTACATGTA
Organism: Magallana nippona; assembly: GCA_033439105.1. NCBI lineage: Eukaryota > Metazoa > Mollusca > Bivalvia > Ostreida > Ostreidae > Magallana > Magallana nippona. The sequence continues at coordinate 18,139,825 of CM065924.1, forward strand.
ATTCTGTACCTTGATTTTTCCATTTTATCTGCAACTCCAATTATTTAGGTAAAAAATAGCATAGGATGCAACGCCTTCTTTCAAGAGCAAAAGTTCATTTCATTGACTACATACAGTCTCCTGAATTTGGTTTATGTCACTCTCGTGATAATTTTAAACGAAATATTTTTTAAGGTAGATGAAACCAATTTTTAATTCACTTCAGTTATACAATTTCATGTACTAACTTGAATTTCAACAATAAAAATATGTATTATGAAATAAATTGTGAAAATATCCAAAGAAAAAAACCAATCTCTCTCTCTCTCTCTCTCTCTCTCTCTCTCTCTCTCTCTCTCTCTCTCTCTCTCTCTCTCTCTCTCTGTACTTAATATATGTATTTGGAAACACTGTATACAAGGACAATAATATAAAATTTCCTTTTTAACTGGCTCCTCAAATCCAATATTAATCAAACAAACTGCATGGCTTGCAGTTTTCTATTTACTTGTAGCAATTGTGTATCATCATATATGTAGATTCACTTCCTGATTACTTTTTTTCCCCAACAGGAAGTTTTATTCGAACAAACTGTGTCTGCGGCGGCTCTATTCTTTTGTCTGAACATATTGCAAGGTACTTATCAATAATTGAGTTGTTTTTCCTTCTTTTTCTTCTCTTCAAATAAAACCCCCAGAACAAAAGTACCAGGAGGAAGCTTTTATTAAAAAAATAAAATAAAAATGCCATATAACTTAATCCATCTCTGCACTCTATCTTATTTTTTTTTTTATTATTGCGGTGAAGAGTAATTTTGGTTTAGTAATTTCAATATCTGCAGATCAGGAGAAAACTTTAATTTTGGAATGTTTTATAACTTATAACATAATCAATCTCTCCATCCAATCTCTTATTTTGAACTTTAAATCTTTTCTTTTTAACTGCATTAAGGAGTAGGATTTATGTCTTTGCAGTTCAAAAGAAAACCTTAATTGGCAATGTTAATATAAAGGCCATCTCTCCATCCAATCTCTTCTTTTGAGCTTGAAATCCTCGCTTCTTCTTTTTTTTTTTTAAATGTGTGAAGAGCTATTTTGATCATGCAAACGTTTAGAACCATTTTAACAAGAGCTTGGACTTTCAGAAGGACGTAGCTATCTATTTCTTGCGTCAAAACAAGTTAAAAATGACGCGGTTTCAAAAGAAATATGTACCGATTGTGCAGTCTTAGCTCAAAAGCCAGACAAATCTTGTTGATTTCAAAGAGTCATGGCTGAATGGCCAGCAATGAAAAAGACAGGCCTACGTCACATTGCTGTTTGATACAACTACCCAAAGTCCAAGCTCTTGTTAAAATCTCAACAGATCAGTTAAAAAACCTCAACTTTTAGTATAAATGTTTATACATAGCTTAACCCATTATTCCATTCTATCTATTCTTTTGAACTTCAACCCCCCCCACCCCCACCCCCCTCGTTTTTTAAAATTTTTCCTGCGATTAATGGTAATTTTGGTCAAAACTTTGATGTCTGCAGTTTTTCACCCCGTCGTCAGTCATGAGGACGATGGTTCGAATCCTTCAAGTACCGAGTCTGGTTCAGTGGACCCGGAGCTGCCTCAGTTCATCGATACGTCATCACAGACCGAGGACAGGAACTTCAAAGTGGAGACATTGACCATGAAACAGAAATACGACAGGGAAGTTAGAAAGCTGGAGAGGGAATCCATGACCATTAGACGAAAATACGGCAAACAAAGTATAGATATATATATAGTTTTACAACTTACTACATGTATTATATAGTAGGAGGTTAAATATATCTATTTGATAAAAAAAAAAAAAAGTCAATAAACAGTATAAAGGTACTAACATTTTCATTTTAACAACATAATGAAATGTTATACGTCGCTATCTTATGTCAAGTCGAATTTGCAACTATAAAAAGAGTCACATATTGTGATTTTCAATTCAAGTATCGTTTTCAAAATGTGTTATGGAAAAATGATTGATGATCAGATTTCGTAAAACGTAAAATGAATTTTAATCAATCGAAAGTTGGTGCAAATCCGGATTTATAGACAAAAATGGAGGAAAATAAAACAGAAAAAAAAGAGAGAATACAAATTCATAAATCTTTGGGGTTTTTTATTCATGCAATCACAGTCAAAGACCTACGACAGAAAATCAGCTCGACCGACAGAGAACTGAGCAGTCTGCAGCTACAGGTGCCCGCCCTCGATAACGAGAGATCCGCCCTTCTGTCCGAAACCGACGCGGTTGATAAACAGCTGGAAGAGGAGCAGTCACGGTTCGATACCCTCATGTCAAAGTTCAAGACCTTTCACGCTCAGCTGATCGAAAGCGGCATCGCTTCTCTGATGACGGTGAATTTTTCAGGCGTGGAGAGTCGACAGGATGAAGACGGCCCGGATGTATCACCGAACGATTATCCTGCTTTTTCTTCAAGTCAAATCAATGCTGAGACATGATACGTTGTTTGTTCGTCATTGACAGTCAAAATTTGTTTATGATTTATCAAGTAACTAATACATACCTATGTAATCGATGACGTCAATGTATCTCCTGCGTCATTTATAACCGTTAACGTCATGTGCGATATTCGATGGAATTTTTTCTGCATATGGTTGAAGTTTTTGTTATGATTATTTATTACATATGTGTGTGCCATATTTTTTTTCCTTGTTAGTGAATACTTATAACTTAAATTTCTGTTTAAACTTTTAATTACTGATTTTTCAATTTACCGGAGCTTATTTTTTAACAGTGCGTCTCTCTTACTCGATAACCAAAAAATTATTTGACATTTCAGAAATTCGACTTTTTATTACTGATCTTTTTTCTCCAATAAGAAACTTGTAAAGTGTCTGAAAAATACTGAAATGATTATTACTTCTTTATGAGATTATCCAACGACTTAGGACATTGCATGACTGGGATTGAGGGTTGGCTAATACAGAGAAGGGATGACCTGAAATGATAAGCTATATTGTTAACGTATATACACCGTTTGACTGTGTATTCTATTTAGCGCTTTTAGCGGAAAGCACTTTACGCTAAATCAAGAACATCACTAAATGTCATTCGAATAAGAAGGAATGGTACATAAAAAAATACGCTCTCAAATCCATGCTCGCTATGATTTGTTAAAAAACAATTTTCGCCAAACATCGCACAAACTAATAAATAAATTTACAGTAGACTAGAAAGATATTGTGTTAGCTTAATAATTTCATTTATATAGTCATGCTTTAGTGCAAATTTTGTCTTCCTAGAATACAGTGGAATCATTTTTATTCGCGGGGGTCAATGTTCGTGGGTAGCCAAAATTTTCTTGGTTCGTGGGGACGTAATTTCGTTGGTAGTGTAATCAGGATAATTTTATTAAATATTAAACAGATGATTGTGTATAGGTTTGTGGGGATGTAAATTCGTGGACAAGGGTTACCCATGAAAGCCACGGACATTGGTCCCCACGAACAATGATGATTCCACAGTAGATATGTATTCTGTTTTGCATTATCTATTAGGCTTTTCACTTTCAAGCATTGTATGTATGTATACTTCATTCTTTTATACGCTGAATATGTAATCTTAGTTTAAACGTATATTTAACTCAAATTACACGATGATATTGAAAGTGAAAATAATTTCCTTCTTTGATAAATATAACAATGAGGAATTTTTATATCCATATAGATCACTTTTGAAGTAGAAAATAATTAGAAATTTGGCTCAACAATAATAAAATATTTCATCCTTTACCACACATTTTTTATGCATGGATGTGGTGCTGTACGTGCATTAAGGAATTGAGAAAAAAAATATATGAGTGTCTTATAGACTTCCGTTTATATGGTATGGGAGAACTCCATGTTGTGACGTACTTCCTATCGAAATAAACACTAAAATCAAGTATAATTTTATAATTGTCATCTTTCCCAAAATTGATATTGAATATCATGGCGCAATGGGTCAGAGCGTTTATCTACTAATAAAAGATAAAAAAAAAAAAAAGCGTTATCTACCTATCTAGAGAGAGAGAGAGAGAGAGAGAGAGAGAGAGAGAGAGAGAGAGAGAGAGAGAGAGAGAGGTCGGACGGATATCTCCTCTCATGAAATAATTATACTTATAAAATTCACATTTTTATAACTTAAATCTCATATTTATAATCCAATTTTGCCCCCCCCCCTAAAAGAGCCCCATACTGTATATAGCGTTTGATAGACTTTTGACACCTATATATAATTTGTATACTACTCGTATCAAAATTCTGCTATATAACAATTTAGTATATATATACAAATGTAGATTCCACATGCAGACATCTAACGTTAAAAATTTAATATTTCTGTTCATAGAAATATCATTTTCTGTCCTATTATTATTATTATAGTTCATGAAATTACCTTAATATGAAAAGAAATGTGGACTCTGATTATACAATGCTGATACTGTAATTTCAATTAATAATCTCCTTATTTGATATGAAAATAGTGAATTTGTAAGAGGAAATACACTAGTGTATCTACAAGGATGTGATGAGGAATCTAACTAAGCAATGCACCTTAACCAGGAAACAAAAATACCCCACAGGAATATAACCGAATTGTTCAAAAGTGAAAGGTATATACCCACTACTACATACTGAGCACATAATTCCATATGCGTATATAGGACTTTGGTTTACAAGAAAAAGAAATATTTATTTTGAAATTGCGTATTATTTATTTTTATTTTGTCGAGTGTTCTTTATCAAATGCACGCTCATACAAGAACATGATTGATTAAATATCACTTTTGTGTAGAAGTCAATAAAAAATATGTTCAAATCAGATATCAATAAACGTAGAAATGAGAAACTTTTCCCACATTTGTGTTTTATTTACTCAATAGATAAACACAAATTTTACATCCCGGAAACCAGGAATTAATAAATTTAAAAAACAAACAAACAAACAGAATTTATCGATGATGAAATGTTGATTTTAATTTTTTTTTTAGGGAGGAACATACAATTTTACCGGGTTGCACAGATAAAAGAATTAATATGGACTTTTACAGAACAAATACCCCCCCCCCCCCAAAAAAAAATACAGAAAAATGAAAACAATAGAAAAAAGGGGAGGGAGATAATGATACTGAATATAAAAAATGAGGAATTGGATTCGGGAAAGAGAAAATAAACATTTTTAACGTTGTATACGGAATGGGGGTGGGGAAGGTCATGAAACATTTGGTAGCCGACACCGTAATTTTGATATCCAATGAAATTCGTTGTTATGAACGCCTCTCAGGATTGTTTGCGTTATCACATGATCACTTTTCTCATATGACACATTTCCTACAATATTGCACGATTTGTAGTACGGTAAGCACCTATAGTTTTACCTAGCAAGTTGCTCCGACAATATTGTATTTGCATAACGATAGATAATTTCATTAGTTTTTCATTTGACAAGCGTGTTAAATTTTTTTATGAAGTCGTTCAGTTCTTTGTTTTTCTACTTTCATTTTTACTTTCTTTATAAATATGCTCATGCTGCGATCTCACCGAGAGAAAACAACAGGGTAATAGTAAATTAATACGACCGTCGTCTGTCGTTGGTGCAGAAGCTATGAACCATGTTTACATGAACTTCAGTTCCGTGTAATAATATAAATAATTGCTCAAATCAAGGATGTACATTGTACAGCAACTGTCACTGTTTAAAAGTGTTTTAAATAATCATGATGATATTTTATGTTGCATAAGCGTTCATGTGCTGATGAACGGATGATATAAACTAAGATTCATATGCATTCAAAACAAGCAACAAACCTTAATATAAGACATATGTTTAAAGAATTATTCAACCAACAAAACTGAATATAAATCAAAAATGAGATATAAATATTATACCTACAGAGCTATTTCCACTAAATTTAATATATTCCAGTGTAATTTAATCCAGAGATAATAGATATCTGAATTTATTTTATTACTTAAGACACACACCCTTCTTTAATCAATTAACTGAAATGTGTTCCAATCCAGGATGATTGATGTATCGATCAGGCCCTATATATTTTCCACATATATCAGTTGCTGTATTAATCATGTTAAGTTAATATAAGGAAAACTTAATTAGTCAATCATCTACATGTAAGTATAGATGTTATGCACTATTTGTTTGGCTGTAAAATTAGAACCATTTTAACAAGACCTTGGACTTTCGGTAGGATGTAACTATCTTTTCTTGCATCAAGTTAAAAATGATGCTGGTTTCAATTGAAATATACACAGATTGCGTAGTCTTAGCTCAAAAGCCAGACAAATCTTGTTGATTTCAAAGAGCGATGGCCAAGTGGCCAACAATGAAATAGACAGGCCTACGTCACAATGTTGTTTGACACACCTACCCAAAGTCCAAGCTGCTCTTAAATGGTTCTATAATAATGAATGCTGTATAAACTATTGTATAGATATTTAACAAACGAGTTGTGTCTACAGTCTTATTTATTAAAACCGATTTCAGTCAAGTATATTCAGTTAATTATGCAAGATACAGATTGAGTGCGCATTCATTAATAATTAGAGAAGGCAAGATTTACTCAGTTACCTAAAGAGCAAAGATTATGTATTTTTTGTCATGTGGATGTTGAAGATGAGTATCACTTTATTTTTAAATGTTCCATGCATCATGAATATAGAAAACTGTACATCAAAAAATACTATTGGTATAAACCAATTTTGTATAAATTATTACAGTTATTGTCAGTTAAAAAAATTATTTACTGAATTAGGTAATTTAGGAAAATATCTTCAGAAAGCAGAAACACTCAGAAATTTGTTTGTTATAGATAAATAGATAATACTTTGATGCATTTTAATACGTATATTGCTACATATTATGTCTTATTGTATATATATTATGTATTCTTTGTATCTGATGAGCCATTTGGCTTAAGGAATAAATAAACTAAGGTTTAAATTCTGTACAATTTAATGTCATTTCAGAGGTCTATAATTTAATAGCCTGATTTCCTATATGAAGAGGCTGAGCAAAAATTATAAAGATATAATTATAAATTATAAGAAATGATTTCCATTGCCTTTTTTATACACTTCTTCGTGGCTTATATAGTGTAATTTAACTGTCGTAACACAATTTATAAATTCCAAGGTTCTAAAGAATGTTTTAGGAAAATGAATGTTTTAAGGAAAAGTGTTCCTATAAATTTGTGCATCTAGAACGTTAAAACTATATACTTCCTGATTTTCTGGGATGAATAATGAATGTAGATCAAATTTCATTTTATTTGTTGAGGATTGAAATTTGAACTTGCTCACTGGCACTTAGGGCAAATGGGGATGAACATTTTGTTGTACATATATATTTATAAATAAACAGTATAATTATGTAAAATACTGGAAGCTAAAATTATGAATTAGTTGTAGATAGCTAGGACATTGATGTGGGCAAAGTTCAAGCAGGCAAGGAAAATTTATAACATATTTTATTATTTGTTTGATGCAGTGCTACTTAAGCTTGAGTTTTGAAGTTGAAGGTTGATTATATGTTCAGTATATCACATATTACATAACTTGTAAGCTTGATTCATGAAAATCATATGCCATAATTATTATACAAGTAGTGGGAAAACCTTTTTTCACATGAATTACCCAGGAGTGTTATTTTGTATAATGCCTTATTTATGGGCAGTGAGATGCAAAAGGTTAACTGTTATTTCAACATTATTGCATAGAAATTTACTAGCATTTACAAGCCGTCGTCTGCATGCACACAAAGTGTACTTGTATAAAATCATGTTAGCAATTTATTCCACAATACAGTGATTAAAGAAAGTTAACAGTAAACCGCAGATTGAGGCAAACATGGTGAAACTGATTTTGTGTTCAATGTTTGAAAAAGGAAAACTTCATGTTAAAACCATGCAGGAAGTATTATAGAGGGAAAACTTAAAGGTAGATGATTCATGTTAAAATGTGAAATTCCAGAAAAAGTTACAAAATATGCAAGTTCTTAGGCCTACAGGTATATATTGCATTTTATGTACAAAGCCCAATCCTTTTTTTTCTCATTTAATTAAATTGGCATTTAAACATTAAAAGAAAAAAAATTTAATTAGATGATAAGTGCTTTACTCAAAGATCAAAGAACAGTTGATAAAACTATAATTAGATTTTTGACAATTCAGCATTAATTTTACACAAAACGTTATGATTTCAATACTGTATATCCAGTAATTATAGCGATGATCTAATTTTCGGTTTTTTTTGCAATCACTTTTACATCGCAAAATATTCAATACGCAGAAATTATATCATACTAGTATTATTTTCTATAAGAAAATTTTTCAAATTGCAAAAAATGACAGACGCAAAAAAAAAGATTACACGTTTTTACCCATTTTTCGCAAATTTTGTGCCACGCGAACCCCCCCCCCCCCCCCCCCAGATATACAGTACACTAAAATCAGGACACAACTTGTACAAAATATCATACAGGGCTTTATCATCTGTCTCCTTAACTTTATTGACCTGCACAACTGTTAGAGTTACTGGGGCAGTGAGTTTATGATAACTTTACAATGGATGAATCTTGGTAGATAAAGCATAGAGCAACGCCATGGTATTTTAGGGTGGATGATATACCTCGTGACATTCGTGACCTCTGTCATGTGATAGTGAGGTGTTATCATGCATATCACATGGCTTTGGAGAGAAAGAGAGAGAGAGATGTTGAGAGAGAGGAGAGGGAGAGAGAGAGAAAGAAAGAAAGAGAGATTCTAGTCTTCTTGACACAGAATAGGGCAACCTTAAAAATAAACTATTGTTTGTTCTCTCTCAGCCAAGCAACCCAGTGTATAAACTTGATTGGGTTGATATATAGGTACTATATAGAAAAAATAAAATTTATTTTTTTTTAAAAATATCAGCAAACAACTGTAGAGTATTTTGAGAAGAAAAAAAATATGTTCAGATTGATGAAAAAATCAATTATAATGTCTGGGTTCCATCGGGAACTTTTTCATCAGTTGGTAGAGAGAGCAAGAAAACAAACAATTTTCCTAAGATGGCCTAGTTTACCTGCTCTGATTTTTTGTTTTAAACTAGTACAATAAGTTCAAAGGTGAATTTATACAGGTCAGGGGATGTAAATGTCTCATTTTGATATCATGATCAAATTGATCATGTGATGTCTACACTAATTTTTAAATTCTTGTTTTCAGTCAAGCATATAATTCAAGTTCTTATACAAAACAGCAAATCATTGGTTGTTCAGGTTACAGAGCAGAAATAGGATGTTTGGGGTTTTCAATAGGTACATTACAATGCAGGAATTGGAAAAATTAGTTAGATAAGCCTTAGGGTTTAGTACATTCAGTTCAAGTGATATAAAAATATATCACAATGGACAACAAATCTGTGACGGCATGATTGAACACATTTATGCTGCAGCTTAAATATGATTTATATTCTGAAAATTTATAAAAGTGTCAATTAATCGGGATGATGAAATGGTTACAAACTCTTAGTGTATAACTATGCATGTTTCCTCTTTTACAGTATTATATCAATTTCTTATTTAAGGAGGCTGGATGGTCAACAAACTAAAAGATCTGCCTAAAATTTAAAAATGTGATTTATTAACCTAGTATAAACTATTATTTAGTAAAGGAAAAATCCATATAGGTATTTAAAATTGTATTATATTTTTATAAAGAGCTCTTTTTCTTAAGAGGATCAATACAGTCTAAAAATGGCCACGACCATCAAACCTCCTTGATAGGAAAGAAAAGATTAATTAAATTCATTGTTCTTAATTAGTTTTTGTGCCAGGGACAAAATGTACAATTGTGGTTTGGAAGATTTTTTCTAATCATTTATATTCCTTATATAATGATGATCAGATAAAATTTAATGAGTTTTATTCCTTGACATATTTATGAAAAAAGTGAATTCTTTTAAATTTTGCTCTCTACAACTGTCATGCAAAAATTGCATGCATTTCATTAACATTGATGTCTTTTAGAAAAATCCCTATCACATTGATTTACTGTAAACCAACTTTTATTCGTGAGTGGGAAAATTTCACGAGGTTTGCGAGAGCCTCGTCTTCGCGAACATTTCTCACCGCGAACCAGTCCTTGTCGTGTGTTTGTTATAATAACATGGGTCTGGATAAGGCTTCGTCGCGAACATTAGTCGTAAAAGTTGGTTTACGGTATATAGATAGTATACTTTGGAATTATTAATACTTGTGGTGGCTCAATTTTCATGGATTTCATGCGTAGTCCCCTGAATTTTGAATCTGTATTCTTAACAATTAAATTATGAAATTGCATTCATATGTATTATTCATAAGTTAGAATGTATCAATCCACTAAATAACATTCCCTTGAAGCTTTAAAAATCTTGCAGACCACAAAAATTGCCCCCCCCCCCCCCCAAAAAAAAAGTGTTACGTTCCACATTTCTGGTAAAACAGTTAAATGAATGAAGCTTAGAAATGATGGGCAAAATATGACCTACAGTACTAGTGTACTCTCTTAAGAATTCTTTAATTGATCCCACAGTATTACGGTATAAAAATGTATGGATGATTTTTTAATTTTTTTCTCCAGATGAGAGGGCTGATCCTTCTCCCCTTGCTTGTGGCCATTGCACACTGTGATACACTGTATTTCCGACCACGGGAAAGTCCGGTTTCTGGAGTGTCTTGTCCGAACAACAAAACCTTCTGTCCGGATGGCAGCACCTGTTGTGCAGGGAAAACTGAAGAATATGTTTGCTGTCCTCTCAGCAGCGTAAGGATTTTCTTATTAAATCCTAAAAACCTTCGATAAGAAAAAAAAGATAGGACTATAATTGTACGGTATTGACACTTAGGATCAGGCTATATGGTTAAGATATTACTCATCAGATCTTCCTTAATATTTTTTTAATGATATTTTTAACCATAAACTATTATCTATAGTATATGTTTAGAAAACATTCCAAATATTTTATCTTTAAAATTTGAATATTTTCTTACAGTGTATCATATACTATACTAGAAAGCTCTTAATTGTCTCAAAGAGATTAATAATATTAGTCATGTTAGTCGAAAGATGATCATGACCATCCAACCCTTTCAAAGTGCTTTTATTTTTACAGGCCGGATCATAAATATTTTAGAAAATAATTGAAAAAAATTGTGCGATCTTGGAAATTATAATGTGACTTCTTAAAGGTGGCCACGCCTCAGGGACATGATCGAGACTGTCAGTTGACATTAACGTTAACTAGTTGACTACGGTATTACTGTAAATTAAAAATTTTCACACACTCTCTTAGATGTGTCCCTATAAAGACAGCTAGCATATGCAGACCCAAAACATTTTTCCAGGGGGGGTGGGGTCCAATGGATATATTATATCAAGTTTGCTTGGTGGGTGGGTTGGGGTGGGGGGGGGGGGGGGTGGTGAGGGGGTGTTCTAGGCATATTTTTGGTAATTTCGCTATGTAAATTTAAGAAATATGAATTTTTCAGGGGGGGGGGGGGGGAGGGTCTGCCCCCCTCTCCACCCCCCGCCACCCCCAGGTCAGTGCATGGCTAGAATAATTCTATTATAATGATAAGAAGTACATTGTATTATATTTAGTATACCGGTACTCTCCTAAGACCATCTCTCACCATGTACCATTTTTCTTACCAGCCAGTGCATTGTAACATCATTTTTTGTTTATAATATTGTGTCACAAACATGACAATGTCATTTTATCAACACATCAAATTATAACAATGCTCTGACTAGAAATGGTAATTGGGAAAAATGTATACTGGTACCTATTACATGTAGTTATCTTAGAAATGTAGTCAAAATTTAAACAGATGGTGAACAAAAATTTAGCAAAGACTCATGAGCAAATTACATGTACTTCTTACTGGGTCACAGGCTGCTTCAATACTGTGGAATCAATTTTATTTGTGGGGGTCAATGTTCGTGGGTGAGCCAAAATTTTCCTGGTTTGTGGGCAAGTAATTTCATTGGTAGCAAGTTCGGGATAATTTTGATAATTCAAAACAAATGCTTGTACATGTATATATGTTTGTGGGGACTTAAATTCGTTGGCAAGGGTTACCCACGAAAGCCACAACATATTTATGGTCCCCCACAAAGAATGATGATTCCACAGTAACAGGGTGGCTGTGTCAATACCTGGGTGGATAAAATTGGACACACTAAAGTAGTAGGTTTTAAAAATGCGTCTGTCTCAGTGAGTTATCATCAAGTGTCTTCATTGAGGGCCGTCCTTAATCTCGGCCATATCTATTGAAATGTGCAAGGTTGTAGTTTTAAGATAAAGTTTAACCTGTCTATGCAGGTGATAAAATGAATCAATCAGATGACAATATGATTATGCCAGAAGGCCAATTATTATCTGCAGTTTTTATCAATTGGGTCAATTACATTTAAAATGTCAAGGATTTAACTAAACAAAGATCAGATTTTCAAATAATATAAAATGCATTATGTATGATAAGAAGGAAATTTTGATTTAATTGTTAATCTTCATGAATTTCAATTGTGTATCTTTCATTTTTAAAATATGATAATTATATGATCTGGACAAGTACTGTCAATTTGAAGGGTATTTCTCTAGTATCTGGTACCTATTTCAGATACTGTCATTTTTAGGCAGATATTTCAAGAACCTTGAAGTGTTTTTTTTTTTTGTACATCCTGTTCAAAGCTGAATGAATCCAACTGTCAATCAAACACTTAAAATTTATAAATATTCCTGCACATCTATATAATGGAATTTTTGTTTTAGTATATCGATTAGGAGTCGGAGAATTATTATTGATATAAAAAAGTGCTTAAAGGACTATATATATGAGTCAAATTTGGCCCCCATAATGTGCCATTTTTTAAAGTGTTTTAAATACATAAAATTGTTATGTCATTTTTTCGAAGAGTTGATATTAGATATATTTTCCACCTATTTATTTGATTTATCTGCACTCACTGGCAGTACATGACGTCAGAAGTGTCGCTATTTTTATAATTCAATCAAAATCAGTCAATATTGACATTTTTCTTATCATTTTTCGAATGGGAAATATAGAGCGCAGCTTTGAACAAGCAAAATTTTTTTTGTTAGTTATTAGTATTGTTAAGATAAATCTCTAATGAAAATATTTTGTTTGTTCAAGCATGCGCTCAATGCTCTCTGAAAGAAAAACTGCTTAAAAACAAGCCGTTTTATGCTAAAAATGCGAAAATGGCTGGAAAAGGTTATCTTTATGATGTCATATTTCTAAATTGTGGGCACTTGAATCAAAATGGAAATTATGAAAAAACTTCACATGTATATCTGTATAAAGAAAACAAAGAATGAATGTAAAATGATGATGTTCATCTGAAGGGGCCGTTTTAGGCTCTAATCATATAGAGTCCTTTGTATTGCCATAATCAAGCAAACTCAATTTGATATCACTAGTGTGTTTATAAGTGATGACATCACTGGTGTTTATAAGTGATATACGGTGCTTTTCAATACTTGTGGCATTAGTAAATTTAGGTCATACAACTACATGTAACAAGTCCATTGAATTAAAAAAAAATCTTAAACTCAAATTAATGATAAAGATATACTTAATATTTGATCTCTGGTTTTTTCTCGCCCTTTCAATTAGGCTGTATGCTGTAGTGATAAAATTCACTGTTGCCCCATGGGATACACATGTAATGTAACCACGTCGCAATGCCAGAAAGGGGCCTTAATTCAATCGTGGACTCCAAGCAAAGTTTTTGAGAAGGTGGTCATAAATAACTCATTACACAATTATGATTAATTAAAAAGATAAAAAAATAATTCTCAATATTAATGAAATACTAACACCCACCATATGCTGACTTTAACAATCAATGCATGTGTTTGATACACTGTTATGCATGCAAGATTGCAAAATGCTAAAAAAATCATCTGTCTGCACAATTTTTGGACAAAATTTGCAGAAATTATAAAAATTATAGTACAGTAGTTTTTGTTTTATATATATATATATATATATATATATATATATATATATATATATATATATATAGGTCCTGTATGAAATGACAGCGTTAACTCCTTTGTGTGCCGATATGTTTTATGATTATCTATATAAATACTTGTAATAATCAACATTCTTTATATCTTTTTCCTATCTTCGTATGCCCTCTCTTAGATTAAATCAATAATTATTGCTAACACCTCTCTCTTTCTCTCTCTATAAAAAAAATTGAATGAGGAAGAGAGGGAGTTTAAAGGGATTAAATCTTGCCACTCTGTTGGGATTTATAATGTTGTTCGTAAATTCAAACCTTAAAGTTTGTATTGCAAAACTCTTTAAGATTTACAATTTAACATATCTCAAAAAAATAGTATCTCTTCATTATGTTAATTGACCAAATTTTAATACCTGACTTCACCTTATAAGGTTTTTTTTCATACATACATGTACATATGATACGATTTTAAAAATAAGTTTTGGATAGTAAAATTTAAAACAATAAAGATTTCTTGAAATAAACAATATGTTGGATCAAATACTGCAAAATGTTCTGACTGCATGTTTGAAGATTAAAACCATGAAATGAAAGCTTAAAATGCACGTAATAAGTATTGGTTGATGATTGCTTGCAAGAACATCTATCATATTGAATGATAATAATGATATTTAAAGACTTTTCAAGTCAGATTTGAGAAAATATATGTAATGACATTGTCATTTCAACTTTTATGTTCATTTCTACACTGATTTCTTCAGCATACATGTATATAACCTTGGAAGTTTTTTTTTTTTTTTGCAGAAAGCATCTCTAATTTCTGGTAATGTAATGTGTCCCGATGGTCAACATGAATGCAAGGACGGACAGACCTGTTGTAAACTGGCCAGTGGACAGTGGGGATGTTGTCCCATTCCTAAGGTGATTTGGGCATATTTTTTTTTAGAATTTTAAAAACCTTAAAAGAAAGTTGAGCTCACCTAGACAAGTTTTAAGGGTCTATTACTATAACCTTCACAAAAGCATTCTGGAAAGAAGCTAGTCTTATCTTCACAAAACTTGGATTGATATGGTCCATCTTTAATAATCATGTTCTTGTGCCATTCCTAAGGTGATTTGTATACTTTTTGATTAACTGATAGAACAATAAGAATAGTATTTACTAGATATTCATATTGTTTAGACCTGCTTATAGGATTCAAGAAGATTTTTTTTCATATGGAGAAAACTTTTAAAACTTATGTTTATAGCTGAAAGAAAATTAAGTTTGTCTGTGTGGAAACAATACTGGAAATCCAGCGAATTTTGCAAGATCCCACAGTTGCAATATAACTTGCCCGCAACTAGTCATTTAATGAGTGTATTATTTTTTTTTTTAACTTTTTTGAGGGTTGATTTTAATGCAGTTACTCTGGCAAACTGGAAGTAAAACAATGTTTGGACCTAATCACATCATAACTGCTGACAAAATATAGTACTTAAAAATAATCAATAAATTCAATGTAATGCATTAAGAACCATTTTTTTTTTTCAAGGAAACCTATTTATGAATACCTTAAAGATATTCAGATTTGATGTGGTACCAACAAATTTTAATTATAGTTTTTTGTAGTTGTATATATTTCTACAACAGACTTCAATAAGCTGGTTCCCTGACACTAAAGAACAGTGATACACATAACACATTTGGACATAAATTTCTGTCCATTGAGAATCACATTTATATAGTTTGTAAAGTAAACTGAATTATTTATTGGAAGTTGTTCCATATTACTTTGAATGCATTTAATTCTAAGCCACAAGTCACATTATCTGAACAGTAGGTGAATACCCATTGCTTGAACCAGAAATTATTCACTCCTGAATAAAAATCAACTCTTGTCAGTACTGTCAGGACTTTGATTTCTATAATATAGACTTACTTGAAAAAATATCATGTCACTGCAGACTACATTGAAAAATGGCAACAGTGAACTGCTAAATTTCCCTATGCACACCCTTTCAAATTTGCATGTCCATTTAATTTAATACAATAAAATGAAGTAACTTTATTATTTCTTTAAAGTCTATAATTGTCTTTGTGGATGTCATATTTGAAATTGGCCAAAATAATAATTGCTTTGTGCTTTTTTCAGGCTGTGTGCTGTAGTGATGGTAAACACTGTTGCCCAGAAAGCACCAAATGTGAGGTCTCTCAAGGAAAATGCATCAGGGGAACTGGAGAGATGTTAAACTGGTTTGAGAAAGAGCCAGCATTGCTGAGATCTGAAAATGTGGTTTGTCCTGATGGTCAGTCACAATGCAAGACTGGACAAACATGTTGTAAATTGGCCTCTGGAAATTATGGATGCTGCCCCATACCAAAGGTATCTTCTTTTGTCTAATTTGAATGACAAAAGAAAATTTAAAAGCTGAATTACAGGTGATGTTCTTTACAAAAGGAACAATAATTTTTGTTGTCAGGATATAAAAAATTGATACTAAGATTTGCAGTTTAATGAATATGGTTTAATAGATATTAAACTCTATCTGAATATTTTTACTTTCATCTCTTTCATTATAAAAAAAAAAACCTGGTTCTATTGTCAAGGCGGTTTGCTGCAGTGACATGAGACACTGCTGTCCAGAAGGAACAACATGTGATGTGTCCTCTGGGAAGTGTAACAGAGGCAGCACTTATGTGATGGACTGGATGGACAAACAGCCTGCTGTGGTCAGGGCCGGGAGTGTGATGTGTCCCGATGGTCAACATGAATGTAAGGACGAGCAGACCTGTTGTAAACTGGCCAGTGGACAGTGGGGATGTTGTCCTATTCCTAAGGTGATTTGGATACTGTTTGATACTAGAAGCTCATAGAACAATGAAAATAGATTTCGCAAATTATTCATATTTCAAACACCTCCTGGTAAGGACAATCGAAGAATTTTTGGATTTACATAACATTTTAAAGACTTAAATGTATAGGTGACAGAAAGTACATTATGGCCTTTTAAAAGTAAAGCCGTCATACTTATATTATAATTTGTGTAGGTCTCTTAGACAAAATTTTGTTTTAATAATACTGAAAACCTACTGTTTATGATTGCTTAGGAAACTTTGGTGAACTTTGCAAGGTCCTCTCAATTGCTTAAATTTTTTGTTCCTCCAACTAGCAATTTAAGACTCTGGTTTAAACATTATGATTTTCAAAAGAGACAATAAAAACTTAATTGCAAAAAGGAAAATTTGATGTTTTTCAATGTTTTAAAAAGCATAGAAAACAGTTTTAAGCTCACCAAAACAAGCTTTTTAATAGCTGTTACTATAAACTCCAGAACAGCAATCTGCAAAGGAGCTAGTTTTATCATCACAAAACTTGGATGGATAGTCTATCTTAAATGCTCATGTTGTTGAATGGATTGGATGCTAAGTTTAATCCATATATTTCAAATTCTAGAGAAGAAAGTTTTTGATTAGGGTTGTGATGGCCATATTAAACATTTTAATGTCCAGGTTATACTGATTTAATTGGAATATTCTTGAACATGTAAATGCTGATGCAGAGTAGTTAAGGTTTGGATGCTGAGAGGGTAAACAAGTTTGAAACAAGGTTTAAGTCTTTGGAACAAGTCACATAACTATGTAATAATTGATCCTAGCCTCAACAGTATTGAAAGGTTGACTAGCTGTGTAATTGAAGTAAAGAGCTATCGCGGTGACCTTCAAATACGAAGCCAAATCTTGAATATTCAGATGCTAGGGTAGATAATTGTTTTTGGACCATTTCAAGACATGACAAAGATTTGCAGTTGTTCATATGTTAAAGTAAATACTGATTCCTACCCATTCATTGTAGCATTGACCATATAACTATAGAAATTCAACATAAAAGTAACTTCAAATACAGAATCTGATTTTGATGTTACAAGGACAGATTCACAGTCGTTAAAAAGCTTTAAGCAGATACTGTGGAATCAATTAAATTCGTGGGGCCAATATTAATTTTCGTGGATTGTGGGTTTTTGCTTATTCGTGGGGATGTAATTTCGTGGATGTGCCCGTTTTCAGTTTCAGTAAGAAAAATAACTCTTTTGAAATTTGTTTTCGTTGAGGATGTAAATTTGTGGGGGAGGGCTACCCACGATTACCACGAAAATTGAGTTACCACGAAATCTAATTATTCCATGTTATTTTAAAAAATAAAATACTTGTCACTCTTGCATGGCTTATGTTACAGTGGTTATGTAACATACAATTAGCTTCCGATGGGGAGTCTGATCTCATTATGAAAGAGGGTAATCTCACCCTTAAAATAACCCAATAAATAAAATTATACTGAAATAAAACATCATTTTGAATTGGATCTCTATTCTTATTTAATTGGTTTTTGGATCATAAATTGTCTAAAAAATGCATTATGTATGGGAGCATTGCCGTTTTGTAATGATTTACAGCAGAGTGTTTTTATTTTGTATCTTACAGGCCGTTTGTTGCAGTGATGGTAAACACTGTTGCCCAGAAAGCACCAAATGTGAGGTCTCCCAGGGGAAATGCATTAGGGGAACTGGAAAAATGTTGGAGTGGTTTAAGAAAGAGCCAGCATTGCTGAGATCCGAAAATGTGGTTTGTCCTGATGGTCAGTCGGAATGCAAGACTGGACAGACATGTTGTAAATTGGCCTCTGGAAATTATGGATGCTGCCCCATACCAAAGGTATGATACATTATGTCTCAGTTTTTACTCTCTAAAACAAAACTTGGGGAAATTTTATTATACATTTTCTGCATGAAAGTATGTGTCCAATGTCAGAGTTTACAAAGAATCTTATTTACTATTCATTCTAAACACTTTTGAACCAGAGATTTATGGATGATTCATCTAGTGTTGCATTGTACACGCAAAGATTCAGATGCTGAATTTTCAACAATTAGTTATATAGATGAAATACCAGGTTAATGTTTTTTGAGCAGGCAAATATCCAAATGAATGTTCAATTAAAATAGTTTTTCCTAAAATAAGGGAAGTTAAACTTTTATTAAATTAATTATCAAAAAAAAGAGAAAAATTATAGAGAAGTAAACATAACTCTGGTCATGATAACTCAACTTTACAATTCTTTTTCAGGCGGTTTGCTGCAGTGACATGAGACACTGCTGTCCAGAAGGAACAACGTGTGATGTGTCCTCTGGGAAGTGTAACAGAGGCAGCACTTATGTGATGGACTGGATGGACAAACAGCCTGCTGTGGTCGGGACTGGGAGTGTGATGTGTCCCGATGGTCAACATGAATGCAAGGACGGACAGACCTGTTGTAAACTGGCCAGTGGACAGTATGGATGCTGTCCTATTCCTAAGGTGATTTGGCTGGGTTTATTTTATAGAATTTTAAAAAGTGTAGAAAAAAGTTTCAAGCTCACCAAAACAAGCTTTTTGGAGCTATTACTATAACCTTCATAACAGCATTCTGGAAAGAAGTTAGTCTTATCCTCACAAAACTTGGATTGATGGTCAATCAGTAATACTCATATGTTTTTGTCCCATTCCTAAGGCGTTTTGGATACTTAGTCGTTGCTGGTGGAACAATAAAAATAGTATTTGCCAGATATTTACATGTTGATTTTCAGTATAAACTAACTTGAAAAAAAGTCACTGCAGACAAATTCAACATTAAAATTGATAAATGGCAACTGCTGAGTTGCTATACATTTAATATATTAAAAAATGAAGTAACTTTATATATAACATTTTTGATTAAGATTTCTTGTTATGTCACAAATGAGATAATTTTATTATTATGCCCCGAAAACTGCTCAATCACGCTGAAAAAATGAATACAGTATTGCCCTCCCTGAAACAGTTATACATGTTTATGTTTGCTTAGCAACTGGCTCTGTGAATTTCGAACCTGACGTAATTAATATGCAGAATAATTGCACGCGAGAAAGATATAACAGTTTCGGGAGGGCAATATAACTATTTCCTGTAAAATATAACTGTTTCCAGGAAAGCAATATAACTGTTTACGGCGAGATTGAACAGTTTTCAGAGAATATTAATAAAATGCCTTTGGCATTGGGGTACATATCATTCCAGGGCTTTCCTGTCACCTTGAGGCAAGTATTCTGGTATGTCACCCTCAAAGCCATGTAATTTATGTAAAATGAATTACTGGTATTAATAAAAATCTATGATTGTCTTTGTCATGTTTAGAATTAATGGCATATTTCTTCATGTCATTTTCAGGCTGTTTTTATTTTGTCTCTTACAGGCCGTTTGTTGCAGTGATGGTAAACACTGTTGCCCAGAAAGCACCAAATGTGAGGTCTCTCAAGGAAAATGCATCAGGGGAACTGGAGAGATGTTAAACTGGTTTGAGAAAGAGCCAGCATTGCTGAGATCTGAAAGTGTGGTTTGTCCTGATGGTCAATCAGAATGCAAAACTGGACAGACATGTTGTAAATTGGCCTCTGGAAATTATGGTTGCTGTCCTATACCAAACGTACGAAACCTTGTTTCTCAGTTTTAGCTCTCTACATGTATGACAAAATTTGGGGAGCTTTTATCATACATTTTGTGCATGGAAGTTTGTCTCATGTTAAAGTTTTTAAAGAATGTTTACCTGCTATTCTCTCTAACATTTATTGACCATAGCTTTGTGGATTTTCCATCTAAGGTTCTATTCATGTTCACACAACAATTCAGTTGCAGAAATTTCAATCATGAGTCTTATAGTTATAGATAAAAGACCAGGACTGGTTAATTAATAATACTGGAGCAGGCAAATCTTTAATTAAATTTTCAATTAAGATAAATTTCTTAAAGAAAGGAAACTCAAACTTTGATAAAGTGTTATGTACTAAAGGTAAAATTAAAAGTAACATAAGTCTAGTCATGATAAGTCAGCAGTTCACATCTTTCAGGCGGTTTGCTGCAGTGACATGAAGCACTGCTGTCCAGAAGGAACAACATGTGATGTGTCCTCTGGGAAGTGTAACAGAGGCAGCACTTATGTGATGGACTGGATGGACAAACAGCCTGCTGTGGTCAGGGCCGGGAGTGTGATGTGTCCCGATGGTCAACATGAATGTAAGGACGGACAGACCTGTTGTAAACTGGCCAGTGGACAGTATGGATGCTGCCCCATTCCTAAGGTGATTTTGGCGTGTTTCAATATTTTATAAAGTGTTAATGAAAGTTTTAAGCTCACCAAAACAAGCTTTTAGGAGCTTTTACTATAACCTCAACAACAGCATCCTGCAAAGGAGACAGTTAAGTTGCCCATCTTGTAATAATCATGTTCTTGACTGGATCTGATGCAGTTTAAGCCATCAATTTTCAACACTAAAGGAAAAAAAAGGGTTTTGAATAAGGTATCTTGTGATGGCCATATTAAAGTTATTATTGGTCCAATTTGTAATTTGTACCTCTTCGGTTTGAAGATATATTTTGGGATACTCCTGAACGTGTACGTGAGACATTTGGATGCTGAATCAAAGCAGTATGTTTTGGATGCTAAAAGGGTTTAAGAGTTAAGAACATGCAGGGTTGAAGTTGTTGAAACAGGTCACATATGTATGTAATTATTGATCCTAACCTAGTATGAGGTATTGCGTGGCTGATATGGCTATGTTTCTGAAGTACAAAGCTATCTTCAGAGACTTGGTAATGAAACTATGGAAATTCTGCGTAGACATAACTTCAAATATGGAATCTGATTGAGATTTTTTTAATACCAGAGCAGATTTACAATTTTTTTTTATTGATTTAAGCAAGTTAGTGTCATGGACCTGGTCATTTTAAAGAAAATACATATACTGTAGATACCTTATTTTATGGGAGTACCTAATTATTCCACGATTCAAATCACAAGAATATAAAATCACAATTGTTGAATTTTTTTTTCATAGTTTCATTTTAAATCTATCCAAAAAATAAAAGCGAGAATTTAAAATCCTTCTCACGATTTAAGCTGATATTAATTCCTCAGATTTAATTAGGAATCAACAGTAATACTTGCATGGCTCAATTTTATTTACTGTGGTTATGTAACCTAAGCCTAGCTTTAGATGTGAAAGTCTGATCTCATTAAGATAGATGGCAACCCAACCCCAGCAATAACTCAATAAATAAAAATAAAATCGAAATAAAACAAAGCGTTGGATCAGTATTCATACATTCATGTATATTATTAATCTTTATGCCATAAAAAAGTCTAATAAAATATAATTACCTGTATGTATGGGAGAGTTGCCCTTTTGAAATGTTCTCTTCAGAGTGTTGTCTTTTTGTCTCTTTCAGGCTGTGTGCTGCAGTGATGGAAAACACTGTTGCCCAGAAAACACCAAATGTGAGGTGTCTCAAGGGAAATGCATCAGGAGAACAGGATTAGTCATGGACTGGTTCAAGAAAGAGCCAGCATTGCTGAGATCCGAAAAAGTGGTTTGTCCTGATGGTCAGTCAGAATGCAAAACTGGACAGACATGCTGTAAATTGGCCTCTGGAAAATATGGTTGCTGTCCAATCCCAAAGGTACAATGTTTGTCTGAATTTAGGCATAAGGTTTTAAAAGGTGTCTCGAGAAAAAAAAGCTACAGATATATCTGTTGTTCTTATAAAAAAAAACTGTTTCTATTGTCAAGGCTGTTTGCTGCAGTGACATGAGACACTGCTGTCCAGAAGGAACAACATGTGATGTGTCCTCTGGGAAGTGTAACAGAGGCAGCACTTATGTGATGGACTGGATGGACAAACAGCCTGCTGTGGTCAGGGCTGGGAGTGTGATGTGTCCCGATGGTCAACATGAATGTAAGGACGGACAGACCTGTTGTAAACTGTCCAGTGGACAGTATGGATGCTGCCCCATTCCAAAGGTGATTTGAGCATGTTTTATTTTTGAAAAGAGGAAAATAACTTTTTAAGATACCCAAAATAAACAATGATAGAACTCCTACTATAACCTTTGCAACTGCATCCTGCAAAGGAACTGGTCCTTTTGTTACAAAACTTGAATTTATGATCCATCTTGTTTTTATCATGCACTTGAATAGATAGTATGCTAATTTAAAACTATGGATTTTGGAAAATGGAGGATGTAAAGGTTGTTAGAGTGGGTGCATTGTGATGGCCATAATTAAAGCTAAACACCACTCGTTAATAGGCACTGTCCGCCATATTTCTCTTTCATCACTGCTATCCCTTCAACCCCTATATAAACCGCAGACCTTATAACAGTTTAAAGTATTTTGCTGTAAAGGTCTCGTCTTTATAGACGTATAACTTGCCTCACCATGTTACTTGGTCGCGATGAATTTATCAAATTTTACGCAATTTTTTCAGACAGGAGATTAACTTCAAATAAACAGGTTGATGCATTATTTACAAACAGAATATGCTTATAAAACAAGAAATAATTGCTTAAAATCCAAAGATCATGAAAGGAATACTACATGTCAACCACGAGTTTCAGATGTGCAATCGGGTGTAACGAAATCGAAGGGTTTATATACCTGTGTGACGGTGCCTATTTACGAGCGGTGTTCAGCTTTAAAATAAATCTCTTTTTCAATAGCCAGTACTGTATAACATGCATGTAATTGTTAATATACAGAGTACATAAACACTTTTTAATATTTGCTTAGAAATATTCTTATCTTACAAAGATTATTATAATCTGCCTAAAATAAATCTGTGCAGTATAATACTTTGTACAAGAATAATGATTTGAACTAAATGCATTGTTCACTTAGAAATTTGACTTGATTAATTGTAACTAGGATATTCCTTACCTGCAACCAACATCTTTGGGTCCTCTTTTTAAGCCATAACTTAGAGAGGGCAAAAAGTTATGAAAAAGGTTGAAAATATTTAAACAGTTCACAAATCTATATAATTATTTATCCTCAGCTATTCATTATTGCATGGTTGATAAAGCTTTGTTCTGAAGTACAGAGCTAATTGTAGTTTTGGATATGGAGCCTGATCTTGAATATTTAGATGCTAGGCCATGGATTTGTTTTGAAACAGTTCAAGACAGAATTGAGTTTTGCAGTTGGTTCTATGCTGTAGTAAATACTAAGTCTTGTTCTCTCTCAGGCTTGCATTGTTAATGAAAGTATGGAAATTTAATTAAGAGTCAACATCAAATACAAAATCTTATTTCGATTTTTATTATATCAAGGTCGATTTGGGATTTTTAATGGCTTTTAAAGCTGGGAAATGTCCTAGACCTGTTCATTTGTAAACATTTGTATGGTTCATTTTTACAATAGATATATGACAGGGAATATGTACATAAGGATAGCTCCAGATACAGAGTCTGGTCTCAATATGTAGGATAGTAACCCACCAACCCCTATCCCCCCCCCACCCCCCAAAAAAAAATTAAGAAAAAAAGAAAAGAAATGAACACACACATTTGGACTTGGATTGATATTGCTATTTACTTGGTTCCTGGGTCATCTATTTTCTAAGAAAAAATTGCATTTTGTATGGATCCATTGCAATTTTGATACAATAACACCAGATTGTTGTCATTTTGTCTCTTACAGGCTGTGTGCTGCAGTGATGGAAAACACTGTTGCCCTGAAAACACCAAATGTGAGGTCTCTCAAGGGAAATGCATGAGGGGAACTGGAGAGATGTTGGACTGGTTTGAGAAAGAACCAGCATTGCAGAGATCTGAAAATGTGGTTTGTCCTGATGGTCAGTCAGAATGCAAGACCGGACAAACATGTTGTAAATTATCCTCTGGAAAATATGGTTGCTGTCCAATCCCAAAGGTACAATTGTTGTCTGAATTTAGGCAGAAAGTTATCAAAAATTCAATTTTATGCCCTCCTTTGAAGAAGGGATGGAATATTGCTTCACTGCTGTCTGTCTGTCGGTCTGTGCACCAACAATTTCTGTTTATTTTCTTCACAGAAGTTGCACATGCTGAAATGAAATTTGGTATACAGATTTATCATAAGAATATCTAGGTCAAGTTCGATTCTGGGTTTGATCAAGCAATTTTTGACAGAGTTATGAACCTTAAACTTGGAAAAATTCCAATTATTTGCAGTTTCTGTTCATTTTCTTAGCAGATATCTTCAAGGGTGGGGGGCTTAAGTGTTTCGCAAATATCTCTTGTTAAATTTAAATTCCAATGAATTTGGTAGTTTGATATGTTGTCGAGAGAAAAAAAAACGTGTATCAGATATTTCACTAAAATCCTGTTTCTATTGTCAAGGCTGTTTGCTGTAGTGACATGAGACACTGCTGTCCAGAAGGAACAACATGTGATGTGTCCTCTGGGAAGTGTAACAGAGGCAGCACTTATGTGATGGACTGGATGGACAAACAGCCTGCTGTGGTCAGGGCTGGGAGTGTGATGTGTCCCGATGGTCAACATGAATGTAAGGACGGACAGACATGTTGTAAACTGTCCAGTGGACAGTATGGATGCTGCCCCATTCCAAAGGTGATTTGAGCATGTTTTATTTTTGAAAAGAGGAAAATCACTTTTTAAGATCCCCAAAACAAACAATGATTATAGAACTCCAACTATAACCTTTGCAACTGCATCCTGCAAAGGAACTGGTCCTTTTCTTACAAAACTTGAATTTATGATCCATCTTGTTTTTATCATGCACTTGAATAGAAAGTATTCTAATTTAAAACTATGGATTTTGGAAAGTGGAGGATGTAAAGGTTGTTAGAGTGGGTGCATTGTGATGGCCATAATTAAAGCTAAACACCGCTCGTAAATAGGCACTGTTCACCACATTTCTCTTTCATCACTGCTATCCCTTCAACCCCTATATAAACCGCAGACCTTATAGCAGTTTAAAGTATTTTACTGTAGAGGTCTCACCTGTTTAGACGTACAACTTGCCTTGCCATGTTACTTGGTCGCGATGAATTTATCAAATATTACGCACTTTTTTCAGACAGGAGATTACTAACATCAAATAAACAGGTCAATGCACATTATTCACAAACAGAATATGCACTTAAAACAAGAAACAAATGCATAAAATCCAAAGACCATGAAAGGAATACTACACGTCGGCCACGAGTTTCAGATGTGCAATTGGGTGTAGCGAAATCGGAGGGTTTATATATCTGTGTGACGGTGCCTATTTACGAGCGGTGTTCAGCTTTAAAATAAATCTTTTTTTCAATAGCCAGTACTGTATAACATGCATGTAATTGTTATACAGATTACATAAACACTTTTTAATATTTGCTTAGAAATATTCTTATCTCGCAAAGATTATTATAGTCTGCCTAAAATGTATCTGTACAGTATAATACTTTGTACAAGAATAATGATTTAAACTGAATGCTTTGTTCACTTAGAAATTTAACTTGATTAATTGTAACTAGGATATTCCTTACCTCTAACTAACATCTTTGGATCCTCTTTTTAAGCCATAACTTAGAGAGGGCAAAGTTATGAAAAAGGTTGAAAATATTTAAACAGCTCACAAATCTATATAATTATTTATTCTCAGCTATTCATTATTGCATAGTTGATAACGCTTTGTTCTGAAGTACAGAGCTAATTGTAGCTTTGGATATGGAGCCTGATCTTGAATATTTAGATGCTAGGCCATGGATTTGTTTTGAAACAATTCAAGACAGAATTGAGTTTTGCAGTTGGTTCTATGCTGTAGTAAATACTAAGTCTTGTTCTCTCTCAGGCTTGCATTGTTAATGAAAGTATGGAAATTTAATTAAGAGTCAACATCAAATACAACATCTTATTTCGATTTTTATTATATCGGGGTCGATTTGGGATTTTTAACAGCTTTTAAAGATGGGAAATGTCCTAGACCTGTTCATTTGTAAACATTTGTATGGTTCATTTTTACAATAGATATATGACAGGGAATATGTAGCATAAGGATAGCTCCAGATACAGAGTCTGGTCTCAATATGAAGGATAGTAACCCACCAACCCCCACCCCACCCCCTACCCCCCCCCCCCCCCTCCCCCAAAAAAAAATTAAGAAAAAAGGAAAAGAAATGAAAACACACTTGGGACTTGGATTGATATTGCTATTTACTTGGTTCCTGAGTCATCTACTATCTAAGAAAAAATTGCATTTTGTATGGATCCATTGCAATTTCGATACAATAACACCAGATTGTTTTTCGATACAATAACACCAGATTGTTGTCATTTTGTCTCTTACAGGCTGTGTGCTGCAGTGATGGAAAACACTGTTGCCCTGAAAACACCAAATGTGAGGTCTCTCAAGGGAAATGCATGAGGGGAACTGGAGAGATGGTAAACTGGTTTGAGAAAGAGCCAGCATTGCTGAGATCTGAAAATGTGGTTTGTCCTGATGGTCAGTCAGAATGCAAGACTGGACAGACATGTTGTAAATTAGCCTCTGGAAAATATGGTTGCTGTCCAATCCCAAAGGTACAATTGTTGTCTGAATTTAGGCAAAAAGTTATCAAAAATTCAATTTTATGCCCTCCTTTGAAGAAGGGATGGAATATTGCTTAGCTGCTGTCTGTCTGTCGGTCTGTGCACCAACAATTTCTGTTCATTTTCTTCACAGAAGTTGCACATGCTGAAATGAAATTTGGTATACAGATTTATCATAAGAATATCTAGGTCAAGTTCGATTCTGGGTTTGATCAAGCAATTTTTGACAGAGTTATGAACCTTAAACTTGGAAAAATTCCAATTATTTGCAGTTTCTGTTCATTTTCTTAGCAGATATCTTCAAGGGTGGGGGGCATAAGTGTTTCGCAAAGATCTCTTGTTAAATTTAAATTCCAATGAATTTGGTAGTTTGATATGTTGTCGAGAGAAAAAAAAACGTGTATCAGATATTTCACTAAAATCCTGTTTCTATTGTCAAGGCTGTTTGCTGTAGTGACATGAGACACTGCTGTCCAGAAGGAACAACATGTGATGTGTCCTCTGGGAAGTGTAACAGAGGCAGCACTTATGTGATGGACTGGATGGACAAACAGCCTGCTGTGGTCAGGGCTGGGAGTGTGATGTGTCCTGATGGTCAACATGAATGTAAGGACGGACAGACCTGTTGTAAACTGGCCAGTGGACAGTGGGGATGTTGTCCCATTCCAAAGGTATAAGCTTCTACCGGGGTACATCAAGTATTACATCAAGCAATACAGAAACATTTGATATTTTATCATCAAAGCAGAACTATTATATACATAATTGGGCACTTCAAGTTTTGCTTCCTTTGATTTTTTAAAACTTGAAGATTTATCTTTCTTCCCTGTATGATAAATTCAAACAGATATATGTATTTTTTTTTAAATCTATTAGGCCTATTACCATTTTATGAGAGCAATGATTTTTTTTGTTCACTGCTCAATTTATCTTTTATATGCACATTGATCCGCAATTTTCATTGTAAAATTGTAATTTACTATTTTTTCAAATTGAACATAAAAACATTTAAAGTTTCAGAAAGTTAACTGTATTTGATTCTTTCTTCAAGGCTGTATGCTGCAGTGATGGTAAACATTGTTGCCCAGAAAGCACCAAATGCGAGGTGTCCCAAGGAAAATGCATTAGAGCGGATAGTCTCACCTTGGACTGGTTTGAGAAGATGCCAGCTCTGAGAACCCAAAATGTTGTCTGTCCTGACGGACAATCCCAGTGCAAGGACGGACAGACCTGCTGTAAGCTGACTTCTGGTCAATATGGCTGCTGCCCTATTCCAAAGGTAATCACAACATTTCAAGGAAACGCTGAGATATATGAGTGTCTCTTCTATAAACTAAACAATATTTACCGGTACATTTGCAAAAATTCTTATACGAATCTATAGAATAGTGAAAACATTTAATTCTGTGTGAACTTTTTAATGACGTCACAATGATTACCGCACGCGTTATGTCTTTTCACGGTTGCATTATTGTAAGCATAAAAACACAATTATGTTAATAATTCGGTAACAAGTTACCTTTCTCAAACGTAAATATAAGTGATAAACAGCTATGTTAAAAAGTTCACTGGGATATGAACTTGTTTGGTACATGATCAAATCTTCTGAGAAGCTCTTTGATCACGTGACCAACCAAGTCCATATCCTGGTGAACTTTTTAACTTGCTGTTTATTTCTTAATTGATATATCACATGCTCTGGTTGAAGATGAATTTTTCACCATCTATTTTGCATTTAGCACCCATCATATACCCACTATAACTCCTTGGGAACATCTTTACAGAATTTCCTCAACTGTATTTTTAAAAAATGTGCCAATTGTTATTTTTAGGCTGTTTGCTGCAGTGATGGAAGACATTGTTGTCCAGAAAACACTCAATGTGATGTGTCCTCAGGAAAATGCAAGAGAGGAGATGAGTTATCAATGGATTGGTTTACGAAGCTGCCAGCTTTGAGATCAGAAAATGTGGTTTGTCCTGATGGTCAGTCACAATGCAAGACTGGACAGACATGTTGTAAATTGGCCTCTGGAAATTATGGTTGCTGTCCCATACCAAAGGTAAGTCTAAACTTCTTCAGCATGTTTAATCATATCTTGAACAAAGAGACACTTAGACCTATCAAACTTGTATCACATAATGCATTTTTTGGAGAGGTGTGTTGCATTCCCAAAATAGGTCAATGTGGTCTTATTGTGGTATTTTTTGGTTAAACGCATATTCTTAATTATGTTTGGATTATTTTATCTTGTGCATTGTTATGCCTAGGACAATCAAACAGAAACAGCCAAATGTATATTTGGGTTTTGAAATATGTAATATCCCAAATGTAGGCCTGGTTTGTCTCATTTTCAAATTTAAACGTTATTTGAGTTCATATTTGTTTGTATGTTAAGTTAGGCATTTTGGGTAAATTGTTTCACAGTTTAAAGTAAGTACAGTAAAACTTGTTTATTACAAACACAGATAAAGCGAAATCTGGGATATAGCAAAGTTTTGTGGAGTCCCAGATGAAAATCTCAACAAATCCTTGGAAACTTTTACGGGTATAATGAACTCGCTTAAAACAAATTTACGTATATAACGAATTGAATTTGAGTTCCGTAAAGGTAAAAAATAACTAAGTTTGCATTTTTTATAACGAATTGTTTTATAGTTTTCAAACACCAGTAGAGATAACTGTTTGAATGAATTTAATTTCACAAAAGTCCCTATATTTACCAGTAACCATGCACATATGGTAGTCATCTTGAAGAAAACATGTATATAGCGAATTCGCTAAACTTATTATTACGAATTTGTTATATGGATATAACGAATTACGGATATTATGAAGTATATCCACTAGTCCCTAGGAGTTCGTTATAACAGAGTTTTACTGTACTACTTTATAATTCTCTGTCTATCAACAGTCAAGTTGGATTTTTGTTGCCATATCTGTTGGGCTTGCGACTAAATGAGCAACATACACAGATGTATACCTCATGTGTATTTAGTTACAAAAATGTGTAAATAGAACCCATGTGATGAATTTAATTTTGTTTTTCTATCAGGCGGTTTGCTGCAGTGACATGAAACATTGCTGTCCTGAGAACACCAAATGTGAAGTCTCGTCTGGAAAATGTGTTAGAGGTGACAGCCTCATCGTGGACTGGTTTGAGAAGATGCCATTGGCCGTTATGTCAAGAAGTCAGGGTGAAGCCTCGTCCGTCATGTGCCCCGACGGTGCCTCAGAGTGCGAAGATGGGCAGACGTGTTGTTTGTTAGCCAGTGGAAAATATGGATGTTGTCCCATTCAAGATGTATGCACTACATATGTTAAAAGCTTTACCTTTTGTCATATATCTCATCAGATATCATTGTTCACATTTCACAATAAAGAATGAAATTG
Source organism: Magallana nippona (assembly GCA_033439105.1). Taxonomy (NCBI): domain Eukaryota; kingdom Metazoa; phylum Mollusca; class Bivalvia; order Ostreida; family Ostreidae; genus Magallana; species Magallana nippona. Next base: position 18,170,664 of record CM065924.1, read on the forward strand.
GTAGAGCCACTGTACACAAAGTCTGTGTATCCTCATAAAACTGTATATTACAAAATTCATCAAAATCAATGCCCACAATAACCACAGTATTTACAACAAAAAATTTAAATTTTTATAAACGTTATAAATTATGAAGGTTGGTTGCCAGGTCTTGGCCATTTTTTAGTCTAAATTAATCTTAAGACAAAGAGCTCTATTTAACATAGAAAATACTAGTATTCATATTTTAAAGTAAAAATATTTTGAATTAATTCTTCAGAAAATAAAAGTTTATGTCAACAAATAACATTCAAAATTTTAGGGGAGATTTTTAAGGTATTTTGTCAACCATGCAGCCTCTTTATATTAATGAATGCAACCCGTAATTTCTTCACGAGTAGTTGTTTTCGCTTATTGTAGGCTGTCTGCTGTTCTGACCATATCCACTGCTGTCCCCAGGGAACCAAGTGTGACATTCAGGAAAAGAAATGCATTGGGAAACCTGCGGCCAACCTAGGGGTCATCTCCATGGATGTGATCAAGATACAGGTCAAAGGTCAAGAGGAGTTAGTTCCCTCAACTGTCTTCTCCGAAAAAGTGGTTTGTCCTGATGGTCAGTCCGAATGCAAGACTGGACAGACATGTTGTAAATTGGCCTCTGGGAATTATGGGTGCTGTCCTATACCAAAGGTCAGTCTAAATGTCTTGAGCATGTTTTAACTCATATCTTGAAGAATGAGAATCTTAGACGTATTTTGATGGAAATGTTTACGATTAAGATATTGATATACCTGGTACCTTTGAACTAGTACAGTAATTCAAGGTTATAACCGACTTTGGTATTCTTTCAGGCGGTTTGCTGCAGTGACATGAAACACTGCTGTCCAGAAGGAACAACGTGTGATGTGTCCTCTGGGAAGTGTAACAGAGGCAGTACTTATGTGATGGACTGGATGGACAAACAGCCTGCTCTGGTCAGGAGTGTGATGTGTCCCGATGGTCAACATGAATGTAAGGACGGACAGACCTGTTGTAAACTGGCCAGTGGACAGTGGGGATGTTGTCCTATTCCTAAGGTATTTACTAAGTTTTTTTTAAATGCTCAAGCATTATTGTTGTGTACCATTACTGGCAAAAATTAGTAAAAACATTATCTGTGAACAAATGTTAAATAGCAGGAGAATTGTTCCTTTTGTGAATTTTTTTTTTGTAAAAATGGTTTGAGACTTTCAGGTAAGTTTTTAAGTCCTGGAGTAGTTAGGTTTATAAGCAACTGAAAATGGAAATGTTACGGTATTTTATGTTTACCGGTAATTTGATTTTCAGGCAGTTTGCTGCAGTGACGGCAAACACTGTTGCCCAGAAAACACCAAATGTGAGGTGTCCAAAGGAAAATGTACAAGGGGAACTGGACTAGTCTTGGACTGGTTTGAGAAGCTGCCGGCACTAAAGAGACCTGGTCTTGTGGAGATGATAAAAAAGGATAATACTATAGTGTGTCCAGACCAAAAGACATCTTGTCCTGACAAAAATACTTGCTGTAAAAACAAGGAAGGCAAATTTGGATGCTGCGCATATAACAATGTGAGTATATTTGAGTCGATTGAAAAACATATTGGTATTAAATACTTCTGATTATTTTTTTTTATGCTTCTCCGAAAGCAATGATCATATCTGTTTCTAGAAGAAAAATTTGAAATATTATTCAATGAAGAGTCTTGATTTTCTGTCATCATGCATTTTTACTCTAGGATACGGAGAGTATACTGTAGATTCCTTATTTTACGCGAGTACTTATTTCCTCGATTCAACTGTTTTTCATCAAATCGCGGGAATATTAAATCGCAAACGCTGAATTTTTATCAAAGTTTCTTTTAGTTTACATGCTTCTGAAAAATAAAAGTGATATTTTAAATTCCACGAGGTGCGCTTCTAGCGATTTTACACGGATATTAATCCCTCACTTTTATGAATTAGGAATTTACAGTATCTGGTCTTGTAAAAACAATTTGCTTTTAATTACATCTATGAAAATTTGCAATTCTTTTCTTGTTACGTATAGGCTGTGTGTTGTAAGAGTGGAACCTATTGCTGCCCCAAGGGATACATTTGTGACACCCTTCCAGAAATATGCCGCATGCCCGAGGCGAAGGAAGCTTGGAAAAACACAGCCAATAGGTTTATACAAAACATCCTGCGTAGAAAAGTTGAGGAACAACCTTAAACTCTGGAGAAGATTATTTACAATGATTCAAGATGATTCTCTGCAAATTGCTTTTGTGATATTGGTCAAAGGGCTAATTGATGTAAATAAGAGAGAAACTTTTCAAAGTCCTTGTTCCTTTCTCATTATTAATTTTCAAGTTACCAAGAGAAAGGATGTTGAATGATATTTTTCTTTTGCTTTGGTTTTAGTTATAACTGGTAATTGAATAACTAAATTTTTAGTCATATTAGATATTTTTTGTAATTTGAATGTAGATATACATATTTTTCTCTTAGTGTTTGATATTATTACTGGTAAGTTGTACTTACAATTGTTTACTATTGGGTATAGAACATGTATATGCTTATATGTGTGTTAGACTTTGTTTTGAAATTTAATCAGATTTACTACCCAATTTGACAGTTAGTTAAGGTTGCGAGTAATAACCATTTTGTTACATGGTCTTTGTCTCAAGAGTAAATTATTTAATTCATATCTGTATAACTTTGAATTAGGTTAACGGTTACTAGCCAATATATTGTGATCCAAAGATTACATTTAAAAAAGACCTGTGCATGCATATGTGTTATACCACAGACAGCTTACTAGAAGTATATTGCAGGTAGAATGGGTGCATTTAGTAAAAAAACGGGTTAGATTTCCATGTATGTTTAAGGGGAGAGAGACTTCTTTATAACAGAAATAATGGTTGCAGAAGTTTAATTATAGCAAGAGCATTTAAATTACTTCACATATTTCAGTGAATCATATCTAGTATTTATATCAGTATATGAGTAAACACCTAGAAGAAGATGCATTATATTGAAGTCCTAAATTAAAAACTGTTCAACAGTTTTTACCAAATTAATAAATACTCGTGCAGGTCAATTTTAACACTAAGAACTTGAATTGATTTGTACACCATCTTTTTATGTTTTTGTTTGGAAATAACAAGTTTCATGGATCCAATTTTGTTAAAAAAAAATTTGGTCACAAACTTGCTCAATTAATTGATGCATGCTACATGTACCAGTAATTTTATAAAGTTACTGATGTTTTGTACAGTATATATAGTTCTGTCTCCTTTTCCATCAGTGATTCGGAGAAAGTATCGTGTGTGTGTGTGTGTGTGTGTGTGTGTGTGTGTGTGAATGTGTTGTGCTTGTTGCATATCATGTTTCAAGTTAGTTTTAGTTGTGAATTAATCATGTTAAACTCGGATTTACAATGAAAGCATTCCATTTAAATATGCTATGTAATATACTCAAACGATGATAATAAAAAAAAACCCCGTAAAACCATGACTAGTTTATGTTATTTATTTTTTCTATATACAATGTTTGTTAATCTCTCTCTCTCTCTCTCTCTCTCTCTCTCTCTCTCTCTCTCTCTAGAAACTGCTTACACCTTTGGTATTTCAACACGTGTGAGTTGATGTCCGTAAACTATAATTGAATTTTACATTTCAAGTATTTATTGTGAATTTAATTAAAAGCCAGCTTTCATTTTCGATAAACAAGCCCAAAATAGCAAAAATGAGAGTAAGGTGGTGGACACGGTTTGGCGGATCTAAGTCAGTGGGAGTTCCATCAAAATATATACTTGCATTGAAATGATATTGAATAATTACGTAAGAGTGAATATAGAAACCTGGAACTTATTTATAGTTTGACACTGATATTAAGATTTGATAAATGTGTTAGATAAATAAAATGAGCCAGTTCGTTTCTTGAATGTGCGATTTTAGTTTTGATAGAAAGAACTTTCTAGAACGGGGTTACGAAAAACGCGGGTTGACTAATTGAGCCATGGCGGCAAAATAGGACAAGTTTAACATGCATCGGGCAGACAGCTAGGGTCGGACAACGTTGGTTTAAAATAATATATACAACAATAAATATGCATGCAATCACGTTTTTAGATTACATACATTTTTATACTGACAAGTAGTTAGTAAACTTTATAATATTATTTTACTTCTTAAAAGTTGTAAACCTTGAATAGATTGCGTTGATAACTTTACGTCTTTATGAATAAATTATAAAAGCATAAAACCGAGACTTTGTATGGGGGGGGGGGGGGGGCGAATTTTAGATAAGATTTGCATACCCGCCCGCTCCTCTTAATATCCAGTCATATGTTTTAAAATATAAGGTAAAATAAAAAAAGATAAGAAAAATTCGGACACAGTATATAAAAAAAAATGAACCAAAAAATCTGTTTATAGACGCGTTTGAGCGGGATATCTAGTATATCTCTATGATCAGGCACGTAGCAGTGGGGGGCCTGGCTCCCTACTGTTTGTTTCAGAAATATTTTTCTTAAATTTACATATAAAAAAGTGAATTATGAAGGAATCACCCCACCCTTTTTTAAGAACCATATGCATGTGAAAAATTCAAGTAAAAATAGCCCCCCCCCCCTTTTTTTTTTTTCTTTTTTTGCTTGTCAAGATTTTTTTATGAGTTTGGTCCCCTCCCAATTTCAAAAGCGATGCTGATGATTCTATATACGTTTGTTAATCTATATGTACCTAGATATGTACAGCATTTCTGTATAAAAAGATCTAGAATTTTATTTAATATTATTAATTAAAAAGAACTTTTTTAATCACAAGATCGAAGCCTAATTAATGGGGTAAAATAAGGAAGATATCATAAGTTAGTAAGGATAAGTATTATGCTTCAATTAACTCAATTCAAACTACCGTAATTCATCATGCTTTCTTTTATTTATACCGGTAGTGAAACATTGTTACTTTACACAATTAACAGTTATTTAGAGAAATTTAAAACACAAATTCGGTTCATATTTTCTACAGCACAAAATCTTTAAATCTTCATATCCACGGGCGCCAGCTTTAATTGAAAATAATTGGTCAGGTTGCTGAATATTTCTCGAACCCAATTGGATTCCATTTAGTTCCTCTCTCTCTGGATTTTGTAATGGCTTTTAAGGAGGCTGGGTGGTCAACAAATTAACCATCAGATCTGCCTTAAACTTTGACATATGATATTTTTGGCCATAGACTAACATTTAGTAAAGGAAAAATCTAAATGTGTTATCTTTCAAATTTGATCATTTTCCTATATCTTTATACAGAATTCTGTTCTTCATAAGGCGGTAAATATAGCCCTAAAAATGGCCACGACCATCCAGCCCTCTTGATTTAATGTACCCTCTTGTCAATTGTCATCAACCAACTTTGTTCAATAATTCAATCATACTTTAGTTGCGACATACACGTTCATGTCAATAGTTCTGGATAACCAAAAAAAAAAAAAAAAAAAAAAAAAAGTCTTGAAACTTTCGAAGCATAATCATGTATTTTATATACTATGGTACAAATAAAGTCCTGACTCTTTTTCTACCTGTAGGCTAAATGGTTCTGATGCCAAAGTTGATCAGACCACTTTCTTATTCTTTTTGTTTGCCAAAGTGGACAGCATATTCCTTGGTTCCTATAAAGTGTTTCCAGTTTTTGAGGTACACATATAATTTTTCATTAGAGTCAAAATTACGAAATGAATAAACTGGGGCACGAATTGTTGTTATAACGTTACATTTGACTCAGTTTAAATAACGCTATCACGTTATGAAAGTAATTTGCAGGAAAATATTATCTCCACAGATAAGTATAGTTACATGTATTTTCAAATTTTTTATCGCGAAAAACTACGCCATTTATTCCTGTAAAGAAGTTCCATAAATAATTATAAAGCTGTAGAAAATATTCGAAAGTTGCATAGTGATTGCAAATGTTGTGAAACTATACTGGTACAATGTATGTGGGGGCGAAAAAATTAGATACCGCTTTTCCGGAATCATTTCGTCCATCGTAAAATTTTTACATTTACATTGCAAAATTAATATCCTGTGACATAAACTAAAATAAAATGAGTGCTAACCGAAGTAAGAGAATCATAAAACCTCCCAGGACGATCAGTCCAGAGACCACGCCGACGAAAAGGAAAAGAGCCTCCGTCAATAGTGAGCCATCACCAAAGGTAGGACAGTAAATATTTTTGTTCTTCAGTGTCATATCTTGTCTTCACCACTGTTCATGCTCTTTGAAGTCTCTGTTTTTGTATATTAATCCTAAGTACAATTCTAGAAATTTCTCTGGTTGGCTCACAGTTTGTATGCTTGTGCGATAATTGTCCTAGATTTTAGAAGATGGCTATCTGCAATTATTTTTAAAAATGGGGGGGGGGGGGGGGGGCAGAAAAAAATAATCGGATTACTACTAGAACTATTCTATACTAAGTTTATTTTATATTGTTTGTTGATTCTTAGTAAATCTCTTGAAATATGAATTTAAAACTAATAAAAGGTCAGTTCTGAATTATATTTGAGTATATTTCCAAGAACAATAGCTTAAAGAAGTAATTTTAAATAAGTCATGCTAAGTTGCTAAAATGTTTGCTTACCAGTTACAGTCTTGTTGATTTATATCTTCACCAAATCTTGGAACAGTCTCTTTAAATTATATAAGGAAAATTCAGAATTAGCTTTTACCTTGTCACTTGTTGTGATAACAATTGATTTACTCAGTTGATGATGAAAAACCATCAATATTGTGTGTAACTTGTATCTCTTACAGCAGAAGCCCCCAGAAGTCCCAGCCCCAATCCAGGTGAAAACGGAAGTGAAAGTAGAGCCAGTGATTGAAACAGAGGAAGTAGTGGTCACTACAGACAATCAAGACAAACTGTCGACAGAAACCCAGGATAAAATACCAATATTCAAAAATCCTACTTTTGTTGTAAGTGTTAACTAATCTCATTGTGTTAGATATTTTAATTACGAACTTAGTCTTAATGTTCTCGTGATAAAGTTGAATTTACTGGCTAAATATTTGCTCCCTCTCTATGGCTTGCTTTTTTCTGACTCATTGCTTGTTGTTGGTAAATTAGCAAGTCCTATAAAAACTGCACACCTTCAAGTTGATTTTTTCTAGTTTTGTTGAAGTACATAGATATATATTAATATATTGGTCATCAAAAATTGATAAAAATTGTGTTGATAAATGTACATAGACTTGTACCATATGATACAGTATGGTGAACAGATTAAAAAACATTTACCTTTAATCAGCACTCAACCAAAGGAAATGCAGGAAGCAAGAAAACAAGAGTTTGGAAAAACCTAAAACAGATTGTAGCAGCTGAAAAACTATTGCCATGGAAATCGGATGATGTGACATGTAAGATATTAAGATTGATTGCAAATAATAAAAAAAAATCTTTAATTTAAACTGCAAAATTCATATATAGAAAATCAATAGCCCAGCGTAATTGTAGTTTTAAACTATTTTCATTTTTTTTGGCAGATGGTTCTATAGATGCACCCCCATCTTTTAAGCCAGCAAAAAAATATTCTGATATTTCTGGTCTACCAGTAAGTGCTACCTTATACTGATTTTTATAAAATGTTTTCAACTGCTTTTCTCAGACATTTTAATTTGTTACTAATATTGGTTTCATTGCTAGGGCCATCCTTAAAATAATGTTTCTTTGGAATTGCCGCCTGGGGGTTTCTAGATTCAGGAAGGAGGGAGATTTTTTTTTGTTCAAAAATTGAATTTTAACTAATTAAAAATTGGTAAAAAGTAAAAATCTCCATATAAAAAAAAGTTCTATATTTTTTGCTAATAAAATTTTATCAGCAGGGGCATTTATATTAGGCAGAGGGCAATTCCAAATAAACAATAATTTTATTTTGGCCTAACTTAATCATCATGATAAGATGAAATACCAGTAAATAGCAAAAAAAAAATGAAAAAAAGGACTATTTTCATTGATTTATAAAAAGAAACATCAATATTATTACTTTCTGGATGTTATGTGAATATTGAAAGATATTGTAGTATGTAAGACAAACGTATTTTAATCTAACTACAGAAAAGAAAATTAATCTCTTCAAACAGGTATTGATTTTTTTCTTTTGTTATATTTTGAAGAGTCTCTAAAAATGTGTTATTTTTTGGCTTTCAGGCCTATTATACTGACCCTGAGACTAAACTGAGATATGCTACAGCAGAAGAATTCTCTCGCATCCGAGTCATGACTAGTGATGTTGTCTCGGGCTGTCTCGCTCTCAGACGAGCTACCACTGTAGTTCCTTGAAATTCTCGAGACCAGGCTGAGCTTTTAAAGAATGAGTTGATTTCTAGATCTGTTGGCTTTGAGAGAAGAATTAAAGGACCAATTCCCGTGTGTCTGAATGAAAGTGCCACTGCTGGGTTATATAAACCGGCAAAGGAAGAAAATGTGTGATCATTGCAATGAAAACTTACACAAGACAAAAAAAAAACAGAGGTCAGGATTATCATATTTCAGCAAGAACTTTTTTGCTTTGAAAGGATAAACTTTCATTCCTATAACCCCGTGCTTGAAATTACTGTAAAAAAGTAAATATCTCTTCAGGCATTGTGTCAAATTCTTATTTTGTTGTCACATTAAAAAGGGCAATAACTCAACTTTCTAATTATAGTGAAAAAGGGGGTTTATTTCCCATTTGAAATAAAAAATCAGTTACTGTATATCTCCACTGCATTACATTTATAGTTAAAAATTTCTGGCTTAAGAAATGAAAAAAAAAACACCTCTACCTTTTGATATATTTCTCTATGAAATTGAATTATATGTACTAAGAAAAAAAATTGTTTGATTCACATTTTGTGTACATAACTCCAGCCATAAACTGAAAGGTTTACATTATAGCATTGTATAGCTGAATTAAAGTTTGAACCAGCAATTAATTTGTAGTCAATATTATTATGTAAAAGTATAATCATTCATCAATAAGAAACTTCATATCACATGTTGATTGTTGAATAAACCATGTGGAAGTGGCCAACATGAAACATAGTTTTATGATTTAATTTTTGGGCATGCGTATGATTTATTATTCTGTGCACTTCCCAGTAATAAAGTCGTTTCAACAAGAGTTTGGACTTTTGGTGGAGTGTTACACTGTCTAGTTTGCTCATCAAAACAAGCCGTCAAATATTGACCTCCTTTCTTCTAATTCGCCAAGAGAAGCTCGATCATTAACTATATTCTTAGACTGTCAACATCAAAAAGCCCACCCCCACACCAAGATCTGCTCTGCTGTATGAAATTGACGCTGTTTCAACTGAAATATATAGCTCTGAAGAAGTCGCAACAAGTGCGTTCAGTGTATTCATACTTATTAGCCAATGACTGGACGTTTAACCATGAATAGACCCCGTTTTCATCAAGTCGAAGTTTGTCAGTACTGCCCAAAGTCCAAGCTCTTGTTAAAACGGCTCTAAATGAATAGAGTACAATGTATATCTTTGAACATCGATGCTTGATTAGCATGACGCACGTTTCATAAGGGGCAGGTCCTCCCTCCCCCACCCCGGTCGACCCGATTAAGACTTCAGGGTTGTTAACTTTCTTATCAATATTAATAATTCTGGAATTTTTGAAGTATGTGAAAGAGACTCAATAGGGTTCAGTTATACATATTGTACTGGTATTTTTATTGATACAAAAAGAAAACAGTTCTTCAACAAAATATATACGCCATTTTTTATTTTTTTTTTTTGGGGGGGGGGGGTTCTTTTAAAACTGAACAGGAAACGTTCAAGTTTACTTGTACGTTTTTTAGAATATTTTTTTAATAATATTGCATGAAATCAATGTGCATTCAGACTGTATTTTATACAGTAGATCTACTTAGTTTATAAAGTGAGCTATTTTGTTGAAGAGGATTTCATGTGCAGATGATCATTTTATATAATAAGTGAGAAACTTTAATATTTAGATATTTTATATAGTACAGATTGAATCTGATGAAAGGCAAAGTGTTGCACGAAATCACGAATCCTTTTGTATTGTCCCCTCAATAGAAAATCCTCATCCCACAGGAATCCTAAGGGTGGGGGCAACTTTCATACAACAGATGTTTTCCATTTTAGGCTTCGAAATAAAAGAAAGTTTATTCGATTACATTTGTTTATCCAAAATCTAAGCTAAATATGCGCGTATTTACATTGCTAGGCATAATGTAATGTTATGGCAATATAAGTCATTTTTTCCAATTCATTCTTTGATTTGCACCGAGAAAAAATCCCGGTTAACAGACTTTTTGGTATTGTTTCCCTATAAATTAGATAATTACACACTCCCGCTGTTTTTATTTCTTTACGACAATTACTAAGATAACATCATAAATAAAGACCTAGCCCGAGTTATCTGCCCCTCATCTGCAATACTTCGTCACGAGCACTCTTACATTAACGAGATAAGTATCTATCAGGTTAAAGACTTTTTTGGACCCAGTGCGCCGTCGAAAAAAGACGATGACTTATTTGTTTATTCTCTTTGGTTTATTTGACTCGACAGGATTTATTTTTGACATGAATTCGTCTACGTTTTCCACTGATAGTTTTATAAGTTGTCATTTATTATTCCGAAATCTAGAGCTTGCACTTTACTTAAGCCTATTTTAGGAATATAGATTTATAATCACCAATTCATATACAAACTGCATTCTGTTGATAATAGGCCAACTGCTGTAAAACTCCATGTCAATTTGTTATATTAACTTTAACGCCAAAGCGATAAGTTTTGCTCATGTATATGGAATCAGCAGATTCGCTGTGTACTGTATCATCCACGTGCATGGTAGTATAATTCGGTAGGGTAATTGAACCAAATTTAACTTGGACTTTCAGTAGGACGTAGCAATCTATTTCTTGCATCAAAACACTTTTAAAATGACTCTGGTTTCGAGTGATATTTGCATAGATTGCATAGTCTTAGCTCAAAAGCAAGACAAATCTTTGATTTCAAATAGCCATTGCTGAGTGGCCAGCAATGAAATAGACAGGCCTAGTACGTCACATTGCTGTTTGACACAACTACCACAACAAAACCCTTGTTAAAAGGGTTCTACTTCTTTGACATAATCACCTCTTCGGGATCTTGAGCTTAAATTATATTTAAAAAGGATCGATGTATTTAGGACTCTAGCTCATTTTGACATATATCGTATCTTACATAACATGATGGTACACGAAATATCATAGTATCCGAAATACCGGTCTTCTAGATTTTGAAGTTCATCTGTAATTTGTTGTTATTAATAACAAAAACCTTCGCCAAGCCTCAGTCTTCTTTCATTTATAGACGGGTCGTCCAGTGAATTATTTGTTTGTTAATGTGCAATTCGCGTTGTCTAGGTTTAGAGCATGGAGAGTAGTACGTCTCCACTATTAGGCACATTAGGAGGGCTGGATCGTCGTGACCAATTTTAGACCATATAAATCTCCTTGAAAAGAAAAGCTCTGTATAAAGGTATAGGAAAACATTCAAACTTTAAAGTTAAAATTTATGGATTTTTTCTTTATTAATTAATAGTTTATAGCTTAACTATTATTTTTTTGTAGAATTTTGACTAAAGGTAGATGTTTATTTTTTTTTGTGTGATCACCTAGTCCCCTTAATTGAATATTAAAATGAAAAAAAAACTATATTTACATGAAGAATAGCCTGTCGATCTGTATTGTAAACCCATTTTTTATCGCGACAATTAACTGACCAATGTCAAACTGATTCTTCACAACCGAACCTTTCAAGCTGTACTATCAATAAGAAAAAAGCTATATAATAACTATTATCTCAGAAACCACAGTACTTCAAAATTTAGATTACTTATGTCATCATCAAATCCCGCAACGCTTTGAAAAATATGTACACTTATAAGTAATTTTTTTTTATTTGGTCGGTTCTCCTAGGTATACACTTAGGAATGTATTTTTTCTTGGAAATAATCCGGCATTACTATACTACTTTACTTTACCCCTTGCGTTACTACATTGTATATCCTTTTGTATATAAATATTTCTTTTATGTATCTCATGTAACATAATTTTTGTTTTGAGGGAAATAAATGAACTTAATTGAACATGCAGTTAAAAAAAAAAAGCAAAAACGACACTCGTGAAAGCATTTGTTTGCAGCGAGAAACATTCCTGTCGACATGGTTCCTGCGAACCTCAGAAATTTTCTTGCTTCTGAAACAAAGTTAAATTTCTAATTGTTATTTTAAAATGAATGTTTGTCTTGTCATATTCTGATTTTATGATTTTTTTTCAAATGTTTTATCATTAAAGAAAAACAAAATGCAGCCGATAACAATGGAGATATTTCGGGGTTCAAATTCAATGAATTTTAATTCATATTCAGGAATTTCCAACTCAAATGAAATTAACATTAAAATAAATCATGTTTGTTAGTACTATTAAAGTGGTCGATTTGTGCTTTTATTGAACATTTATTTTCGTTTTCCATATTATTTCCCATAATTATTCCTACCATTTAACTTTTCGAATTAAAGATAACAGATTTAATATATTGTTTCTCACAATCTTTCCAAAGATAGTATGACGTTGTCATTGTGCGTTTTATAACATTAATTGTGATAAACCGAATTTTTTATGGCGTCACAAACATGGAAACTTCTTCGTGTTTTAATATATTAAAAAGAAAACAATAAACCATTTATTCAGTATTTGCTTTTGGGGATTTCAAACATCTTGGGGGGTATTTTTACTAATTTTCTGTATAAATCTTCCATATGATCTTTTAAGTAGTATAACAATTTAATTCAGGTTGTAAACAAAAAAAAAAAGTTAACGCTTAGAAATTGAACGGCCATTTGAATTTTCTTGAAAGAAAGAACCAGATGGTAGAATTTTGTATGCCTAGTTCTTTTTACATTAAAGCATAACTCATCATCAATTAATTTCAATTTGGACAAATATTCTATAGGAGCATTTGATGTTTATTTATAAATTGCTACATACGTATAAAATGTTATTAGTCCACCGAGGTCAACAATCGGATTCAAAATGCCATGACCAATGATAGTCTTTTTTTAGAAAAAAACATTTTTGCATCTTAATTTAAAAACTAATTAAAAGTTATTTGCGTGGTAAAAATAGCGAGGATCCTGCGTTTAGATTGCTTAAAACATGTACTTATTGTTATAATTATGTTGTCAGAGAAAAGAACAGTTGTACCTACATGTACAAGTGTACTTTGTTTAAGTACAAAAGTGCGGCAAATGTACAGCCAGTAAAAATGCACGTAAACCTAAAGTACAACGCATTTGTTCTGCGGCATTTGTAAAATGGTAAAAATAGCGGGTATTCATTTACATGTACATGTACATATAAGCCGTAGTACTATACAAGTACTTGTTGTGCAATTGTACCGACACGTGTACTTTGTTTCAGTACATGTAAGTACATGAAAAAGAATGTGCTGAAAGTACAATCAGTACAATGAACTGAAACGAGAACGTGAGAAAGTTCACATCGTCTAGATCATTTCATATATATCTATATAACATATGTATTGAAAATGTATATAGAAAAACAATTATATTATGCTATATTTACATGTACATTCAGTATACAGACACCTGGCGTTATATATTTTTCTCATTTAAGTTATAGGCGACGTTTATTTTTCAATAACACACGCCAAACGTAAACACAGCTTATGAGCACAAGAAGGTTAAACGTAATCGCGCGTTTTAAATGAATTTTTTTTGTTTGATTAATTTGATAAAATTCTTTAAACGTTTTTCATCATCATGATATGTATTTTTTAAACAAACTTGTTAATTCTGTTTATTTCGTCCATAACCCCCCCCCCCCCCCCCCCCCCCCTCACCCTCAAAATTCCTGGAGCTGTATTTTTCAAACCGAAGTGCGCGAAACAGCAGGTTTTTTTTGGCTGTTACATCTAATATTTCGTATAGGCCTTCTTGTTTATAACCGTTATGACGGCTTTAAAATGACGGTGCATAGATTGACCTTAAATTAACATTTAACTCAATATACTAGAGATAAGCATTGAATGCTTATTTTTGGATAACGTAGCGCGGTATTCAATTTGTCTGCACAGCTTGGTGTGTTATAGGACTGACGATTTCCAAAAATAAACATTCAATGCTTTTAAAAATGAATTCAGTATACATTTACGTATGCCGAAAACGGTTGCAATTTCAAGTGTGTTATTGATGAACTTTCTAAAATGTCATTGTCAGCTACATTTACATTTAAGTATTATATATAATTGTCATGGAAGTATTTTTAACCATTTGGAAGGGCGGCAGATTGATTTGAAAAGTATTACTATGCTTGTTATTAATACACGTATAAAAGCTGTTCAAATGCAAAACGAGTCACAATTAAAAGGAAAAAATAGATGCACATGTGTGATAAACACTTAGAATTTTTCGTACGTCATTGACATTTTTGAGATTGGATTCTCGATACTCTTTGTACTCAAATATATGGTATTATAAACCAATTTGTGACTATCTGATTTAGTTCCATCCTTGTAATTTTGGATAGTGTTATAAATATCTTTTATTTATGCAGAAAGACGCACATAATATATAGGCTGCTTCATAAATAGAAAAAAGTAGGTTTAAGAGGGCTGGATGGTCGCATCTATTTTAAGATTCTATTAATCTCCTTGAGAAGAAGAGCTTCGTAAAATTATACAGGAAAATATTCACATTTTAAAGCTAATATATGTATATGTAATTTTTTTCTTACTAAATAATAGCGTATAACTAAAGAAATAATATCTAAAATACAGGGTAGACCTGCTGTTAATTTATTGACCAAACAGGCTCAATATTAAAGTATTTTGTTGTTGTTTTTAGAAGACAATCCAAAATTGGTT